>JAKWJA010000398.1:0-141969 GCA_027704765.1 Solanum habrochaites | reverse complement strand
TAAATTATTATGCATTTTGGGGGATAATGCATGTTTTTTTTTTTTTGTTTGGGGTGGGGTAAATGGATAGTGAGTGGTAGGGTGAAGTCGAGTAGCCAATCACTATCTTTTTGGGGTTTCTTGCCTGTGTTCTTTTTCCCCAAGATGATTTACTTTTATTGTTGGAACCGGACATTTTATATTTTCTACAAGTTTAATTACTGGAGCAGGATGGCTAAAATGATATCCTGGTAAACTGGGGAAAATAATGCATGACAGGCGTAGTAACTGAAATTGTGTGGATCTAATCATTGAAATAGAGTTACACATGCATTACCCAAGCTTAAATTCGAAAAATAGGTGTCTGGCAATCTGGTATAGGGATGAGATGTGCAAGTGAGTGTGAGGAAAAATTGATAGTCCACACTTGATACTGAGCGTAAACTTGCCTGGTTAATCCTGCTAAAAGTAAGCTCTATGTGTAATAGACCAATAGGAAAAAGGATCATAGGCCCTTATTCAAATATAGCCCATTCTATCCTAAATAAAAGAAAACCAATTCAAAAATTTATCCTTCTTTGAATCCAATAATTTGAGCATAAAAGTAGACCTGTCTTTTTCACCCCACTGATCTTTTCTGGGAACAATGTGTCTGGCCCGGTCCCTCCTTGGACATGGCACCTCGCTGATGACAAAAGCCATAAGTGAGGGTGGCTAAGCAGTAAACAACCTTCGTTAGGCCCTGACCCAACATGTGGGTATTGATACCTGGGACTTCATGACAAGCCATGGTTCAGGGTGGCTATTATCAGAAAATTGCTCTGGAAAGTTGGGGTTGAAAGAAACAAGGAAAAGAAAAAGACAAAAGTAAAAGTGGACTCAAGAATAAGGTGAAAGCTAAGTAAAGGCAAAAAGAAAAATATACAAGAAATACAAGCAAAGAAAAGAAGAGAGTCATTGTAACAAATGAACAAAGAAGAGAAATAGAAGGGAAAGAATATTGAGAAACTGGGCGAGATAAAATGATAGAAAAATGGTATGTTTAGCCGATATGTCAAGGACGGGCAAAAAGTCACTAAAGTAATACCTAAAGATACCCTACTGACCCTGAAGCCTAGTTACAGCTAAGAAAGTCCGATCGTGATCCAAGGGGTATAGGAACTTAAAGCAGTGAAAATAGCGGCAAGCTTATGGCAATAATTAGGTAATGAAATGAGTGTGAATTTGTTCTTGAGAGTGTAGTTGGTGAAAAGTTAATCATTTATATCAAACTTGAAATCATGTGTGAAAAATGAGATTGGTTTTGATCAAGTGAGGACACGAGTGCATTACCGGAAATGATGAGCACTCTGGTGTGAGAAATTGAGAGGATAGGTGTTGAGTTCATGGTGACTGTATCATGGTCTGATTCCACATAATTTCAAGCATGATAGTGATAGCATGCATTAAATATGATGATGAGGTTAATCGGAATTGTAGCAAATGATTGCAAAGGATAAAAACATGGAACTATTGTATAAAGTTTTTTTATTGAGTCAAGTGAGTGCTTGAGGACAAACAACAAATTTATGGGAGGGGTGTGATATACCATGGTTTCACGGTATTATTAATACTTTTTCCTTAAGGTTTAGTGTGTCCAAAAGCTTTTGCCCTATTTTTATATAAGTTCTCAATTGCAGGAAATTTGTTTCAAGATGTATGGGAGGTTTTGAGCGAGTGAAATGCAAGAAGAGGACCACCTACGGAGCTTGTGACGGTCCGTCATGGTTCTAACGATTCGTAGGTGGCAGCAGTAGTGCAGTGTGAAAGGAAGATGGGGAAGTTGACCAAGTGTGGGGTACAGAGTCCATGACGGTTCCGTCGTCTATGACGGTCGTTCCTGCAGGAGTTCTCATGAAGTTCAGAGAAGTATCCCAGTTACCAATATTCCAAGAGTTTAAGTGTTTTGGAACGAAGACCCTCGACGGATCGTTGTGCCTAGACGGTCCGTCATAATTTGCCAGCAGAGGGTAATGAAGAGAGAAGCAAGAAGAAATTCATCAAGTATGGATTGAAGGAGTCCATGCTGTCCATCGTGACCACGATGATCCGTCGCGAGTACGTCGACTAGCCGCGTTTTGACGATTTCCAGCAACTAGAGTTCCTTTGTTAATTAGGTTTTTAATTTCTATAAAAGTCGAAAAACGGTTTGAGGGTAGACGCGGTATTATTATCTAGACGCTTGTATTATTAGTAGGACCTTCAAATATTAGTTAGATCTGGAGTCATTATTGGACTCTGTGTATTAGTGTGTAGACTTTTGATTAAATTAGACTTTTTGTGAGATGTCTTGTTTATTAATTTGAGATTATTGCAAGTGATTGTTGGTGATTTTGGATTGGATTAATCAAGAAAACTTTCGGAATTGTACACTTTCTCCGTGAAGTAGTACATTGAATTGTTAATATAATATATTTGATATTTTATTATGACTAGTGGGTAACTAAACTCCTATAGGTGTGGGAACCATAGGCAAATAATTAGAAAAACCTAACGAAAATAACAATTCTAGAAGAGTGTCTGCATGTATTAATAATCTTTCGCTTAGAAGTCTTTTTAACGGATGGGCCAAACTTAAACTTGCCTTAATGTTCCTTGCCGGACCAAGGAGGTAGATAATAGGAAAAGAATTATCAAACATAGATTTAGTGTATACATCTAATGGTCTGTTATTGATTGGTACGAGGTAATAACTAGTCAAATATCGAAATACGATGCTTAAGTGAGGGAAAGATAGGGTTAGGATAGCAACACACGTAGCCGGACCAAAGTGCGGGTGAGAGTTTCTAAGATGCCGGGACTAAGGATTTAGAAATACCAAACTTATTATTGCATGAAAGATTATAGGAAAGAATTGTTTATAGTAGATATATCAATTTAGAACTTGGGGAACACGTAAACCCTAGTTACTTTGGATAATTGATTTAAAAACTCCAACATCAAAGTGTTAAGTGTCTCTTTCAATTTCTTTGTTAGGTTTCATTCATTTTAGAAATCGAAACCCCCCGTTTAGTTTTTTTGATTTACGAGAAAGTAATTGAGTCCGAACAATAGTAATAATAGGTAAAGTTAAGTATAAACTATTTTCCTCGTAGGGAAGATCCCACCTCATAGTGGGGTTATTTACTTGACACGATCCAAACTTTTACTCTTATTGAGCGTAAGTTTGAGCGTATTCATTAACGTTAAAACATTTGCTTTTCATAATTTCTCACCTCTCAGTGATGTTCATTTCATCATATGCAATGCACTTCGCCATTTAGTGTGTTTTCACACTATTACTTAACCTTCTAGGGTTACATTCATTTTATCACATTACAAGCTTAGGCTCATAAACTTTTATAACGTATGCTAGGACTATGAGTCCACCACATTCAAGCCGATGAGGCTTCATCATAGTTTTATAGTGATTCAGGGTTTTTACCAAAGAATTATGTGGTACCAAGACTATTGATTTGTAGCGTTGCAAGTATTGTTTCTTTTTGATCTAGAGGAATCAGTCATTAAAATTTGTTCGCATTATGACTATGTGTCAATACGGAATTGGGCAAGGGAACCCGATTTTGAAATCCTTGAAAAAACACTTAATATTATTTAAACTTGATAATTACATTTGTTCAGACTGGGAGAACCATAGTTCGATTCCCATCAACACCAGAATATTTCATTCTTGATCCCTCTCCTTTTTTGTTTTAAGGTAAGGAGGTGTGGGTTCAATCCCACAAAGCTCATTATTTTTCTTTTAATTTATCTTTTAATTTTCCACCTATCCAAGAGTTGTGGGGCAATCTTCACTCTCCACATTTATTTTCTCCTATTTTTCTCCTAACTATCTCCGCCATTCAAGAGGTTGTGGGTTTAATTCCCACTAACCACAGCTATTTTCCTTTCATTTTTCTCATAAATTGTTTATGTTTAATTTTCATGTGGGCTCATGGGGTCAATCCCCCACTACATCACATTTTTTTTAAAAAAGAACATAGCTAAGTTTCCCCATCCTTGGCGAGCACTCCAATTTTCAAGCAAGCTGGGGAAATTGGGTCTCTTCCAATCCATTTCTCTCAACCTTTATCTGATTTTTTTTATAGATTTCATGTAATGAGTCTTAGGTCAATCCTAGTGATTCTCACTTATTGTAAATCACTGCATTGCATTTTGGACAATTGTGTGGCCGGACACCCAACCTTCCAAATGCTTGGAATATTGTCACTATTTCAAGCTTCGTTTTACATCATTCATAAGTAATTCTAAGGCATTTCATGGATCATTTTTTGCAATTGAAGTGTAATTTTTCCTGGTTATATTAGCCAAAATTACCATTAAATCAAGGCAACTTACAAACTTTTACACCTAATGTGAATTTACTCACATATTCGCACAAAAATTCAACCATTAAAAACATACATTTGTAAGGCTTAAACCAAAAAAAATCATGTCACGGAATACACATACATTTTTCATGAAATGTCGACAAAAATACTTCACGTTAATACAATTCCGAACACATAATCATGAACACATTATCACGAAAATCACACGTCATACCTAATCTACAGCAAACATAAACAACCTACGAGATCAGTGATGGAGTTGTTAGTGACAGGGAACAATGTCATCGGGAACAATCTAGTTTCGGAAGTAAAAATTAAGGGTATCTTGGAAAGGACCAAGAGTAAGAAAACCCATAATGATTTTAAAATTGTTCAACACTTGCACTTATGGCCCAAAAAACTCTCCAATTAACGTCCATCCCGAACTCACACCTACCCAGCTAGCGAATTACGTTGTGCTTAACGTTTCCAGATTGCTTCTCGTTGGTGTTTGCGTGGCAAGTTCCTTCAAGTGTGAACAAATTTGTTTCTGATTTTTATCTCACGTTAGGCAGCCATTTTAAAGAAAGTAGTGTGAAATGAGAGAGATAGAGGCGTGAAGGGGAGAGAGAGATAAACGCGAAAAGGTGAGTTGGCTTAGGAATTAGGTGAAGTAGCTAGACCTTAGTAACTGGACTCTTTCAAATCTTTAAAAAAAATGATTTAATTAGTTAGTCAAAATGAACTAATGCCTTAACAAATCAAATATAAACCTACAATTGAATCCATTTAAATTTTGCTTCCGTCGAGGTTCGAACCCGTTGACGTCCCAGCGCAAAAATGGGTCCCTCCGAGTCGACCCGACCCAAACAGCCCCATTAATTAATTAATTAATAATCATATTCTGATTTTCCTTGTTCTTAAAATCAGAATTTAAATATTAATTAATTACTTAATTCACCAATATAAAGAATCAGTTAAATTCATGCTCCACCTAGGTTCAAACACGGGTGGAGCAAGATTTTGCTTAATGGGCAATATCGGCCCTTTCTACCCAAAATGCTCGTCCACCTTTATAATTAATTAACTAATCATGTAGGGTAATTACGATACTACCCTTAGCCTAGAAAAAGATCATTTTACTCCTAGACCCTCCAAACTTAAGATTTCCCCTTTTTAAATCCGATTAAGACTCATCCGAGTAAATCTTCATATTCGGGGAGGCCTACATGGCTAGACCCAAGATACCAACTGATGGAAATGAGTTCTATTTTCAGCTTCTTTTTATCATGGATTAATAAGTTAAATTCTAAGGCATTTATGGATCAGGTGTTGCATATTTAAAGTGTAATCTTTGTATGATCTATTCAGAAAAAAATTCACAATTAAACCAGAACTTAAAACATCATGATTTACAAAAACATTCGCACAGAAAAATTCAACCATTAAAAAAATATATTGGCGACTCATTAAAAGCCAAAAATCAAGTCACGGAATACACATACATATTTTTCTGAAATTTCGGCAAAAATACTTCATCGTTAACAATTCGAACACAAATATGAAAATTTATCACGAAAATCACACTTCATACCTAATCTTCCTAGCACAATATAAACCACTAAGATCAGTTGATAAGAGTAGTGACAGGAGAAAACATGTAATGGGGAACAATCCTAGTTTCGGAATAGAATTAAGGGTATCTTGGGAAAGTGACAAGGTAAGAAAAACCCATACAGTTTTAAGTGTTCAAACCTTGAACTGACTTGTCCCATACACTTATCCAAATTTCACGTCCAATCCAAGAAACTCACACAGTTACCGACTAGCGATTAGGTTTTGCTGAAACGTTTTTCGATTGATTTCTAGTTTGTGTTGTTGGGTGCAAGTTCTTTCAAGTGTGAACAATTTTTTTTTAATTTTTTTTTCACGTTTGGAGCCGAGAAAGACAAGTGTGAAATGAGAGGAGATAGGCGTGAAGGATGAGAGAGATAAATGTGAAAGAGGTGAGTGACTTAGGATTAGGCTGAACGTAGCTTAGACTTCGGTCAAACAGGACTCTTTCCAAACTTTAAAAAACCTCGATTTATTAGTTTAGTCAATGAACAATTCCCCTTAAAACAAATCAAATTAAAACCTCAATTTAATCCATTTAATGTTTCTTCCGTCGAGGGTTCGAACCGTGACGTCAACCCCCCATCGCAAAAATGGGTCCCTCAGGGGTCGACCAGACCCAAACCTCCCCATTAATTGCCTAATATATTCTGATTTTCCTTTTTATTAAATCATCATGAATATACTTATCAAAATTAATGAATCAAAAATAAATAATCAAGTTAATCATTGGCTCCAACCTAAGGTTCAAACACGGGTGGAGCAAGATTTTCGCTCAATGGGCAATCTCGGCCTCTCTTATTCAAAAATGCCCGTCACATTGAATCTGCAGGGTAATTAAGATACTCCCCTTAGCCATGAAAAAGATCATTTTACTCCTCTAGACCCTCCAAACTAAGGATTTTTCCCCCTTTTTAAGTCCGGATTAAAGACTCATCCAAGTAAATTTCATATTCGGGAGCCCTCATGGCTGGGACCCAAGCTACCCAAATAGATGGAAATATTTAATATTTCCGGTTCTTTTATATGACTTCAACGGTAATTCGTAGGCATGTTGTGGATCATTTGGTGTCATCATTAAGTGTAATTTTTTTATGATTATATTCAGCCAAAAAATTACCATAAATACCGCAACCTTACACCGATGATTTTACACAAAATTCACACATAAAAATTCAACAATTAAAAAATATAATCTGTTTAAGGGTTTTAAAACAGAAATTTCACGGATAACACATAAAGTTTTCATGAAATTTTGGAGACAGACTTCATGCCCCCTTTCCTTTCCCCCCCCCCCCCCCCCCCCTCACCCCTCCCCCCCCACCACCCCTTCATACAATTCCGAAGAATACTAAGTACAAATTTCACGGAAATCACACTTCATTCCTAATCTACCAACAAACATGGCCAACCTCAGATCAGTGGATAGGAGTAGTGACAGGGAAACATGTAAGGGGAAACAACGCCTAGTTCTCATAATAGAATTATCTAGTCTTAAGCGGTTTTGGCGAAAGTGGACCCAAGCGTACCAAAACCCCCTACCTGATTGTAACATGTTCAACACTGAAAATTGCTGCCCAAAACTTTCCCAATTCACGTCCAATCCGAAACACAACACCCTTACCTGACTTGGCAATCTTAGTTACTTAACGTTGCGGATTGCTTTCTCGTTTATGTGTTTTGCGTGTGCACGTTACAAGTGTGAACAAATTTTGTTTTTTTTGTGAATTGTTTTTTTATCATATTGGGCAGCCAGTGAAAGAAAGTGTTGAAATGAGCGAGGGAAGACGTGAAGGAGAGAGAGCATACCGGGAAGAGACGAGTGGCTAAGATTAGGGGAAGTAGTTTAGGACTAGGCACCACAGAGATATTTTCAAACTTGACAAATCTGATTTAATTATTTAGTGAAATGACCATAATTCCTTACAAAAATCATATTATAAACCTCCATTTAATCCACTTAAATTTTGCTTCCGTCGAGGTGCGAACCCGTTGAGTCCATTCCCCCCCACGTGAAAACGGGTCCCTCTGGGGTCGATGCTGAACCCAAACCGCCTCCATTAATAAATTAAAATTAATCTTATTTTCGCTTTTTGTTAATCTATCCATTTAAAATATTATTCATTATATTAATCCACCAATATAAAAAATCCACAAGCTAATCATTTCTCCACCTAGGTTCGATCCCGGGGGGAGCAAAGATATTGCTCTATGGCATTTCATCCCTTTATCCCCAAAATTCCTCCACTTCTTAATTAAATAATTAGTAACATTATTTAGGGTCATTGCGATACTACCTTAGCCTTGAAAAAAAGACCATTTTTAACCCTAGACCCTCCAACCTAAGATTTCCCTTTTTAACATATGGTAAAGACTATACGAGTACACTATTTCATATTCGGGCCGGGCTAGATATGGATGGGACCCAAACCTTTCCTAGATCAATAACTCCCTAGTTCGTTGTCTTGGACTGTCGCAAGGGTTAGAGGTCTAGATCCTATGCGCAATCAATCCGTGTTGAACATAGCCTAATCGTCGAGGATTCTAGACCACATTACGATTACTAGCAATATCAATTTTTAGGGTTGTTACGATAGAGACTGCCAAGTCAAGAAGAAAGTGATACATAAAGAAATAACTTAATAAAGTTTGATGATGAAAATTACGCAGTTGAGGGTGTTGCTTTGTAATTGGCGCAAGGGCCGATATCATGAAGTCATGACATCCTATCTTTTTTCTACTCCTATTCTGAGATTAGGTTAAGTGAGTTATTCTTGAATTCGTGCATTGTTTGGGGTCTGGTGGTATTATTTGAGTTTCCTTGATTTCCTTATGTTATTGCATTGAGAAATCTAGTTAGGAAGAAAATGCGTTTTACGTTTTATATACTGTGTTGTTGCATGAGTAAGAGTTGCTTATGTGCTTCATAAGCTGAATTGTTAGAAGGCTTTCAGTTGTGAATTTAGTAGTATATGGATAAAGAACCATAAGATTGTTATGATTCAGACTTTTAGCTTGGGGAAGTATTCTCGTCAGTGGAAAATATGAGAAAGTTAAGATTTCATGCTTAATGCCGTTGTTAGATGTAGTTCTTACTTTCATGTGATGCATTAAAATATGTTTGAGATGAGTTGATGTTTCTCCTCGTTTGTGCATATTGTTATGATGTGAATGCATGATGGGTACATTCCTGGGGGTCTTACTCCGTAGGTCGTCTAGATCATAATTCGGGATGAATGGTCCCAAAGGGAGGCGAATTGTAACACCTCAAAAAATTAGTTAGGTTAAATAGAGCTAAACACATACGTGAGAATTAAGTCATGAAGTTATTCCAAAGAAAGAGGGAAAGACGTACAAAGGGAAAGGTGTCATAGGGCTTCCCAAAGTCTACCAAGGAATTGCTACCATGCCAACGTGAGCATTCACCGCTTGTGGTAGTCACCCATGCACCTACAATTACCATTCGTGGTGGTCAGGGAGTAGCCTCATAAGGCCTTCCCACATTGTCTAATATCCACAGGGTCCAATTCCGGGCTTAGTGGTGAAGACCACGGCTCGTGGTGATGCGTTCACCACTTGAAAGGCCAAGGAATGATGGCAAGCTATTGCCTCAAGGGCACACCAAGAGGGACAACGACTCGTGGATCGCCTCTCAAATATTTCTGGGCTTGTGGGCTATAAAAATGCAATTTTTCTCTAGCCAAATGCCTACGATTTCCACGAAGGGGACCATGACTTATGGTCATTGGCCACCACGGACTCGTGAGGCCCAATGTGAGACCTGGAAGCTTCACCTTAAAGTTGAAGGTTGTTTTGGGTTAATTCTTGGGGGGGGGAGAGGAGGGGAGGGGCAGGGTGCCTGCAAACCAGAGCAGGAGAGAAGCAGGGGGGACGAAAAAAGCAAGCCTATTCAAATGCATTATTCAAATAAACAAATCATTCCCAAAGTTCATCCTTCTCCAATATTCTTTCCTCTAAAAAACTCAAACAAGGAAGAGAAAGTGAAACTAGGGTTCAAGAATCAAGGCTTTCCACCAAAGTCATAAGGCTAGTGATTCAAGGATATAGTTAGTCTTTCATCCATGGCTAACTTTCATTTAGGTAGGCCCGGTGCAAAAGCGAAAAGGCAAAGATAGATACCATCAAAAAAAAAGTAAGAATTTGATTCTAAAGTCATTGGTTTCTTTCAAAAAACGATTGGACTAATTGGAATTAGGTTATATCTAAGTCATATGGTTTGAATGGATGAATCTCGAAGAAACCCATGAAATCCCCAGAGTGCTAAATTTGTAATTTCTGATGTGTGATTCTTTGTTTATGAAAGAAATGGGGTCATGAAATAAGCATTGTAGTGATTGGCGTACTTGAATTGGTAATGATATCCTTCTAATGACATTGAATTCTATATGTATTGGTTTGATATGATAGTGTGGAACCTTGGTTTGACATGGGGAAGGAAAGTATGAGAATGATACAGTTTTTAATGGAAATTATGTGATATGTTTTTAAGAGCACTCGAGGGGTGAGAAAGTGTCTATGGGACTATGATGTAGTTATTGTGTGTTGAAAGGATATTATAAAACACACTTAGGATCGCTATGATATGAATATGATATGAGACTGTGACAGGTTTTCTTCAATATGAACGATAATTGAAGGTGGGTTTAAAGGTTTTTTCAAAGAGGGGAATACTTGATCGACTGTAGAAATGGACGCTTTTAAAGGTTATTGTCATATGCATGATCATCTAAGAGTTATCGTATAAATTAAGGAATATGAATATGAATCAAGGTCAAAGACTTAATAGGTGATCTATAGGAATTAATGGTTAACATCAAGTTGGATATTGAATATGAGACTTTTTTGTCCCGTTGACGTGGACAGTAGGTTCCTTGAGAAAAGCATGTGTGAGTTACGAGGACACCCGTCGGTATAATAACGGATAACCTCGGGAGAATTGACGTAGGGAGGAATATGGTGTAGGAAACGGGATAGCCTGTTGGGTGTTCCCATTAGTCTACCCCCCCTGTAGCAATATACTCCTATCCAATTAAACTATTGTTCCACCTAGTATGTTATTTAGCAAGTGGTCTAGCCAAGATAAATGTATGGTTTTACCTTTAGGGACAAGGTAGGAAAAAAAGCAACCTTGGGTAGAGGGCGCGGTTGGGAACAGAAAAATGGGTGTGTATAGATAAATAGTGATTCGATCATATCTATTAAGGATTCTTCCCATAATAAACAAGAAAAAGGAATATTAATTAGGGATTTGGTTTTCTCAAAGAAAAATTGAGGAGTTAGGAGTTGACAAGGGTGAGGGGATGTCTGAAAAGGCATTGTCGAGGAGGAACGTGTAGGGTCAATATTATGGTGAAGCACGGCAGTTATGAATTTTAATGTAAAAATATATTTATAGATGATATTAAAAAAGCCGCGGTTGGTAATTGTAGATTTTTTTTAAATGGAAAGTAACATTTTGCAATGTTTTCAATTGTTTCTATGACATGACTATCATACTTAGTGGCGATTTTTTACTAACCACCTACGTTTCCTACAGTTTCCACTAAGTGTAGGCTTAATGGGGAGATACCGAACCCTCCACATTTTCCACTCCTTCACCTCATCTTTACCGCCATTCACCAGTTTCCTAGTTCCTCCATTCTACGGCTTGCTTTTTCCGTCTGACTTAATCTCGGGATAAGGTATTTACATGTGGATAGAGAGTGGAATGGAAGTATATGAAATGATTGGGTGCGTGATCGTTCTAATGGTTACTCGAGAACAAACTTTTTCCTATGTGTAGTTCCTTTAATTTTATTTTCCATTTTTTGAATGTTGTTATGGCTTAGGCCGTAGTTTCATTCAAAGATTGTAATAGATGGATATGAGACTAAGGGCGGGGGTTTTTTAAAAAGAAAGGTCGGCGACGTGGCAAGCGGTACGATAGGGGGGGACCAGGGGAAGGGCGGGCTTTGGAGAGTCCTAGGGTACGGCGGATGTCTGCTAGGACAGATTAAGGGAGAGGATGAGATCATAAAAAAGGGGAGGGGAAGCCGCGCAGGCGCATAATGGAGCGGTCCCAGAGAGTAGAAACAGGGTTAAAGAGCCAGGTGTTGGCCTGCCTCGCTTGCAAGAAACTCCCTGGAGAGTAGGGGAAAATGGCTGATAAAGGAGGAATTTTGTTCACATGCTAGAAACAAGCAAAGCAGGAACGCAAAAATCAACAAACGAGTAGGAAAAAAGAATTAGGCAGGGAAAAAAGTGAGAGTTGGAAGTGAAAGCGAGAAAGAGATGAAAGGAAAAGGGGCCAGAAAGAATGAGAAGGAGCAAAAGGTCTAAGGAGGTGGGGAGGTGAGCGAACAACAACAAGCATTATGATGAATAGCGATAATTAAAAAAGGTTTCATCTCAAGTTCCCAAGGGTCATTTTATATTTTGTTGGGGTAGAGGAATTGTAACGGTATCTATGGATCCATCCAATAAGCTTCTTTTAGGCTTTGAGAAGGTGTGCCCAAAAATATGGCATGATCCTATCATTATGTTGATTACATACGGTTGATGTGTTTGATGTGAGACATTGAGTAAACAATAGAATCTTACCCCATATTGTGGCGAGGGACGGCGGGGGGAATGGAACAAGGGAGAAACGTAAGGACAGGCAACCAGCCCGGGGAGCAAACAAAATGGATTGTTAATCATTTTTCCGTTATTCTATTTTTCATTATAGTAGTTTTTAGAAAAGGATTATAAATCTAAGCTCGCAGAAGTAGCCGGCAGAGGCCGCTAGAAAAGCCCGCCCCCCAAAATACTGAGGAAATGATAGAATCATAATTCAGCAGGGTGAAGCGAGCAGTGGAGCTAAAACGTGAATATTAGGTGTCAGGGGAATCTCTGAAAACGGCAAGGGAAAAGGCGGTAGTTCTGTCACCCGTCTCTTTTCCTCGCGGTTTTTTTCCATTTTTACTGGTGCCGATCTTTTCTTACAAGTGAGAGTAGATCTCAAGTTCTTTCGTGGGGAAAAGGCTGCTCACCCCAATCTGTGGTGACGAACAAGGTGTGGGGGGACGGGGCGTAGGGAAAGAAAAGGGGCGGTCCAGAGGAAAGATGTCCGATATCGGACCGAGTGTGAGAAAAAGGTAGAAAAGGACAGGGGGTAAAAAAGTTAATAGTCGAATACCGGGGGAAAAAATAGATATCCCGTCTTTTTTTAAGGACAAAAAAATTGGAAATGTAAAGATACATATCGAAATCCAAAATAACAACAAGGGTAAGGAATTCTTAAAACTCAAGATAAGTTGTTAACACCTCGTATCCGAAAAAGGAAAAGGAATAGATTTTTAGAAAACTACATGTGGTCAAGCCTGAGGGCCCACATACGACCCGTGGATGGGACCACAGACTATAGGTTGTGATACGTCGAGGAAAGGATGGAAACGGCGGGTATGGAGGCCAAAAACCACGACTTTGACCAACATACTATATGGGAAGTTAGGGGCCCGCTGGTTCGATGGCCCAAATTCTCAACATTTGTTGTTGTAATGATCAAACGATGATCAATCGGATGTTGTCAGGGTTAGACCACGGTCAGTCGACTGGGTCCATAGGTGAGAAAGTGTGGTGTTTAACTCCCCCCTTAGGGGTGACGGGGAGAGGGGCTAATAAGGAAGGAATCAGACAATTATAATATCGTGAGTTGTAAAATGGTAATGATAGAGACAATGGTGGTTTAGTAAGTATCCGTTTAAGAAATAAAAAAAAATTAGTTGAATTTAAGTGACTGTATTCCAAATTCACCAATCATAGAAGATTCAATTTTCAGACACCACTTCTCCAAAGATTTATCTCCCTCTAGAAACTTTGCAAGGAAGAATAAGATTAAATCTAGGATTCAAGTTCAATTGGTCTCAACTCCTTCCGTTGATAGGCTACATGTTGGAGTAAATGTATGTAGGGTTTCATCCAAGGATTCCTTTAATTTCCTGAATTTCGCCATTCCTATACATTCTAAAGGTTTAGAATTTCCCAATTAAGTTAGGGTGTTTCTTCAATTATTCATGGAGTTTTCATATTGATTTAAAATTGATTGAATGCATGTTCTCTTTTGATGAATTTATGAAATGCTATGAGTATATGATGATTTCCCCATCAACCCATGTTGTATCACCCATATTTTCACATTGAAATTCATTTGATTTGGATTTTGGAGTAATACAAGTAGAGTTTTATGAAAATTATAGTAGTATATATGCAAGCTTTACATGTATTTATGATCAAATAAATATCTACCCCCATATTTTCTAATTGTTGTGATGATTGGAAAGTGGGTTTTTTGAACCTCCAGAAAGTAAATATGGAAGCTATGCATTTTCTTATGAAATCTTGCAAATGTTTTTAAGGGTGTGCTTTGAGGTAGGGGTACTAATGATGTGATGTGTTACTGAAGGGATTTTTTTCATGTTACATATAAGAACAAAGATGTAAAATGTTTTCTCCACATAGAGAGTTTGCTTTCTCATTTTAATTGACTTAAAAATATAAGGACTCTTGCCTAATGAAAACTATTTGAAATTGGTACCGAGGATGCCTTTCCTGACAATAATGTGAAGTAAGAAAAGAAATGTCTATTTCGATGAGATTCATGCTTAGTACCTAGAGCATTATTGAGATGGAGGCTCGTCTTTTTTTACTAGAGGCCGTGTTTCTAGTATAAATCTCTAATCCCTTTACCTATGTGCCCCCATAGGATGATTCTCTCATAGAGAATTAGCTAGTTAGTCCGGCTTAGCTAGAAGTCGTGGGTTCTACCTTAGAAGTAGAAAAACTCTTTTTTCGGGGTGGGAGACACAGGGAGGGATCATGTTTAGGTTTTAGCTCACATGGTCTCTATGAGGGTTAAGATTTTTTCTAAATTCCATCGTAATTAGTAATGAAAGGTTACTTCAAGAAGTATCATATGTGAGTTCAAAGGTTTAACGCATGAAGTTTCTGGTCCATTGACCCTGATTTACGACTATGTTTCTAACTCTCTTATAATAGTTGTAGCTTGTGGTAAGGGATGGAGTGAAAAGAGTTATGAGGGGATTCAATTGGCATGTTATCAAATGAGATGCCCCTTTAAGCATAATTTAATGTTTTATGCATGATTATCATACTTTGGTACAAAGGAATTTGTACTAACAACAAATACTATTGCCTGTTAGATTAACATGTATTTATCAGTCTCAGTAAAAAAAACAGAACCCAAAATCGATGAAACAGACAGAATACAAATAATCCGAGTCCCTCAAATTACTATGTCCTCCCTGTAAGAATTTTAATCCCTCACTGTCTCGAGGTTATAGGTCATTAATTCTCCCAATATGTAACATGGGATTTAATTTGTTTACCGAAAAGTGTACCACCTCACACTTCTTTAACTTTCAGCAAACGTAAAACAACATCAAAGTCACCGCGGCACTCGAACGCGCCTCGACACTTTTATTTTTGAGAGAACAGAATGTACATAAAGAAGGAAAATTTTCACCTGATATGAAAAATACAAATCACTTCCTTCATAGCAATTTTCAGCAAGCAAACTTGTATGTTTCAGAGAAGCGTGTTCACACGTTTGAAGTGTGTCTTTTGGGAAATAATATACATTTTTCGAAAATGTTGTATGTTAGGAAAAATAACGCTAAGGCTTTTCAGAAAAGTCATTACATTAAGAAAGAGTACACTTTGTTAGAATGTTACGTTACCAAACAACACTGTCAAATAATTATGTTAATTTAACTACTATATACTAAAGTCCTGATTAATTTAATAAAGATAATATTAACAGATTTATTGATTAAAAATTAATTAAAGAAATTTTGGTCCCAACATTTATCAAATCACTCACATCTTTGCCAAATCCAAATCCAAATCCAAATACGAACCTATGCCGAGCGATGACGACGGCGGCATGGGGGCACATTTTTTCTTAGATCTTTAAAATAAAGGACGTGTTTTCCTTATATAAGGACACAATTTCCCTTTTTTTTTGTCCTATATGGGAGAAATGACTTTTTCATTTTTCCTCCAAATGAGTTCCCTCACTTTTCAATTCTCTCTTTTCTTTCTCATTCCACACTTTGCTAAACCCAAACTTGGGCCTACATTTTTCCCAAATGCCCGAATCCGACAGGCAAGTCATTCGTTCGTGGCTTAGTGTTGAGTTTCGAGATTTTGAGATCTTTGGTTAGGGCCCCTCATTCTTTGAGGAACGGAGTTTTATTGTTTCACTTCTTCATGTTTTTTATCTTCGACATAGTATGGTTGGGCTAGCTCACTTTCATTCTATTGTATTAGATGCTTGATGAGACCAAGTGTTTTAGACTTCAACTTTCTTTATAAAACGTTTTTGACTGTGGATTGTTTGGTTTTACTCTTAGTGTCCTAATCTTATGTTTATGAGAGGTAAGTGGCTTTAAACTGTGCCTTTCGGATTTCTATACATCATGTTACATGATCTAGGGGGTTACCCCTGAGTCGTGACATAAAAAGCAACTGAATACGAATTTTAGAAAATGTTGATAGAACTCCTGCATAATGATTTGAAAACCAACTTAGAATAGGTCTAGAACAACTTGGAAATGACCAAATAACTCTGGAACACATGCGATAAGTTCTTTAAAAAAATCGCAGAAGCCTTCACAAAGGTTCTATGGGTCGGTGGAGCAATTCCATCGTTCTTAGGTTGGGTTTTAGAACATTGATGTCTTTTAGGGCTTTACTCTTATAGACATGGCATGTTACTTTGTGAACTTGAAACTAGGTAAAATAGGTGACGTTGGAAAAATACCTCATCGCACCTTTATGTGCCACACCTCATTCATTATAATTTTGAGACTCGATCTTTTGAAGATGACCTAAGTAAAATCTTATAATCAAACTCAATCAGTAAGAAAAATTTTAACTCACTTTGCGCTAGGAATTCTTGTGACCTTAATTCAATCTCATCTCCAAATCTACTACTCCCACACTAAGAGTGACCCTTAACAACTAGGAAATAACAAGTTTAAGAATAACCCGGTATGACGCTTATACACCAATAATGACGGTTTAGATCTTAGTTTAAATAAATTTTTGAGGAGTTTATAGTCTTTTAATAATATATAGTTACATCTTGTAATGAGTCTTGTCGTTTACTATACCACAATACATTTTGATGACATATATAGAGGTGATGTATCATTAATTCTTTGAGAGACTTATATTTTAGATATTTTTAATTTTATTTGTTCTTTCATTTTTAAATCCACGATTTCCCGTCAAATCACTCAATTTAAATCTATTCTCAAGATTTCTCAAGCCTTTTTTTTTGTCTACTTAACTTCTTTATTCTTATTGTTTTCCCAAGTTGAAATCTCACATAAATACAAAAATACTAGGAATTTCTTTGATTATCATAATCTTGACAAAAGAGTCGGGCCGAATATATACTATTAGTGAAAATTGTCAGTATCCTAAGTTCATTGAGGTTTTACAAAACCAATTCTAGCCCTAGGGTCATAGAGGAAAGAAGAAGATTTATCAATACACACTAACTTTTAGATATGATAATCCTCTTAACTTCGCTACCAGTTTATTTAATTACAAAAAATTTCTTTGTGAGTACTCCCTATCTCTCTCGGAATACCCATCCCTGTACGATACATCCCAATAATTTAATAATATCACATTGCAATGTACCGACCACCAAAGATAGAGCAATAAAAAAATCATATCTTAATACTTGGAGAAACTTCGAAATGGATGTACTTAGCTGGTCGCGCAGAGGGGTATGAGATTATTTACTCTATATGAGACAATTCATAAATGGTCATGTACTATTAGAGTATGCTAAATATTCTCCTACCTATACATTTTAGATTTTAGTCCCTTTAACTAATAAAAATTTTTCAAGTTTTTGGATCTCTTAACTTTATGCTTAACAATTTTTAACTATACCACTTACTAGTTTTAGATTAAAAATATCAGGTGTAGAAGTCTCTACTATGTATACAAATAGTTTAAGAGTTTAATCAACATAATAATTTGTATGGAGAATCAAATCTTTAATTTTAACGCCATTTTTTCAACAGTTTCTCTTCCCAATACTTTTTCTACAAATGTAATTCTTACGAAAATACCTTAACCCACGATTCAAAATAAGTTATGGGAAAACCTATAAGTTTGATTTTTATGAATGAAGGATGAAATGAAATCTAATTAAATTATCGTTGTTAATGATTGAAATGATAAATTATTATAAAAAGAAACTATTAATTACCTATTGGTATGAAGATAGATTTATTTATACATTTAATAGAGATTGAGTTTCGTGCATGAGAATACACTTTTACAATGTTTTTAACTCACATTACTTTGATTCAAATTTTTGTACTCCAGCACTTTATTGAAGAATTGACGGGGAGAGAGAAAAAATTGAAAAATGAATTTAAAATTGTAATTTCACAAAGTGATGAGTTCGTTGATAAAACCTAATTATTTGTAAAAATAGACAGAGTAAACCTAATAAGTTTTTGAATACTTACAAAGGGACTAAAATCATAAGTCTAAAGTGAAGAAGACAAATAGGTAATTTATTGTTAAGAGACCAAATTTTGAATAACATTGGATAACTTAAAAAGAAAAAAAAAAAACCCTAATCCCTAGTAAAAAATAGATAGTTAAGGAACGCAAATGTGAAATTATGTTGTCCACAAGGTCTAACGTTCCATTGCTCCCATAGAAAATAATTCTTGTGACAAGAATAGAGAGAAAAGGTGACGGGCTCCATGGAGAGAAGAAAAACTTCGAAATGCTTCTTCTTGAAAGAATACGTTAAACTTTTTTCTTGATGACAGACAAGTCTAAGGATTTCTTGAGAAAGTTGAAAGAAATGGTTTCTTTAAAGTCTAGAAACTAACTATTTGTAGAAGATGTTGACCAAAAATAGGTAAAGAAGAACCTTAAATAGTTGATTAAGTTAATTGGGAACTCAATTAATATTTCCAAAAACTTAATAATATTTTAATAATACAAAACACCCACACTCCAAATAATAAATTTGTTACTCCTCTCTCCTCCTCAACATGTTCTTCTCAAACTACTTTCCTCCTTTTCTCGATGGCCAACCAGATCTTCCAAAATAAAATTGATTCGTTCTTTCCAATCAGTTTCTCTGACACCTTTTCAAACTTCCGATGCCTAACTTTGGGCACTTCCCTTCTCTATTCTACCAGCCAACGAAACAATCGATTTGCGGGAAAACTTTACTTTTTTGAAAAGAATTAGGGTTTTGAGTTCTTTTGTTTTAAAGAATACTGAAGAACAATTGTTGTGGTGTTTTTCAATAAATAAATATAGCTTTTTAGTTAAGTTTTTATTGATTTCACTCTTTTTAGTTTATTATCAAATGTTATCTTGGGCTTTTTATTATCACTTTTCTATAATAATTAATTTCTTCTTTTGTAGTTTTTCGCCTATTATGTAGCGCATTTTGTGTTCAGTTTAGGTTGTTGATTTTAGTCTAGAAATTGCTTTTGCATGTCACTGCAGAGTTTTATAAAGTTTTGGCTTTTGCAGTTTGTGTAATGTATTGCTACAATGTTTTTTCTAAGTTTTGCTAGTTATATATTGTATTTTTATGCTAATTTGTTCAGTTTTTGGTGTTTGTCCTTGAATTCAGTTTTGCTGCTGCTAATTTGTTCCTACGTTCTGGTGATTGGTTTAACTTTGTATATAGTTTGTTATGTGTTACTTTTCATCTCCTGAACCAATAATTATCTCTGTTTAAGCATCAACACCACCATACCCTAGTTTCCAAGCTAGTTGTGTCGGCTATATGAGTCTTCACTTTTATTGCTATCTTATTTGAATGATCACGAATTCATTGTAGTTTTTTTTTCAATTTCTTATTTGTAGATAAAATGGCTTCAAAGGGAAAACAATTGAATTACTCTCTTATAAATCAAATAAGTAGCTGAAGTTATAAACCACCATTAGAAGCAACTTGTTTCAAGAAGTCCTTTCAAAAGATGATGTGTACCTTCTGTAGGCTGTCCAAAAATAAAATGATAATATCGACATTGTCACAGGAAGAAGCTCCAATAAAAAGAAAGTACATAAATGATGACGCTGAACATGATGAATAAACTGAACATAATAACGGCGATGCAATGAGAAGAATGAAATAAAGTGATGAAAGGAGATGAAAATGAAAGTGGAGAGTTTTTAGAACGATACTGATGGCTGAAAAGTTGGAGATTCCTTTAAGTCTCAGTTTTGTTTTGGATACTTTCTTGATATTTTGGAGTACAATGCACATTTTCAAGGGCATGGTGTATTGATTTTTTCCAATCGCAGATCACGTATAGGGTGATGATGATCATGCTTTAAAGATAATCACAAGAAAATGGATTAGATTTTGCTAAACTACTGGGTATGCCGGTTTTTTTCGGGCATGAAGAATTGCCATAGTGACGACTGGCACTAAGATGTCATCCCCTCCTCGAATACCCTCTTCCTAAAGTTACACTCTTAAATAAAACCCAAGAGTCAAAATAGATATCTAAATCAGTCAAGACTGGCAAGAAGGTAAGTCAAACCACAATCAACACAGACAAAGAAAAAAAAATAATGTAAATATTTTTTGACTATTGTTGTAACTATTATAAAAGACCCCAGATTTGTTAGAAGATCTCAAAGCAAAAGGTTTTTAAGAAGCACAAAGAATGACTATGCTTAGTTTGGTTTTTGCATGCCATTTTATGGGTCTGAAGAAATCAACAATGTCATAGATCCTGGTTTGTTTTATGTTTGCTCGGGATTTGGATGGCCTTCACAATTATTCATGGGGTAATGATACTGTTCACAATTGTCGATATTTGTTGTCAAAGTTCTCATCGAAAAAAATATTTAGTGTGGCTTTCCTTGAGCTTTTGAAGAAATTTGGCTTACCTAGGAAGCTATGCAAGGATTACTCGGTTAATTTCTCACCACAAGTTTTTAGGTGATTGTCTGCCAAGAACAAACACCAAATAATAATGTTGGATCTCTTAAATCCTCCTCAATGATTAGTAATCTTCTACATAATAATCTTTATTTCAATTAATTGATTATCTGGTTAAATTGCTCTAATTTAGTTTTCTTACAATAAATGACTCCTCGATAGTCCTCTATTCAATAGATAGATCAGCTAGTAAACGAAAACATAAAGTTTCGCTACTCCTACTGTTTTTTTGCTTTCCTCTATCAAACAGTTGACTAATCAGTTGCCATAGAGGGTATTTTGTTTGATGAAAACTTGATCATTTGCTCTGATTTACTACATCCCAATAAATTCCTATATTTGTTTTGCAACAAATGGTCCTTTGGTGACGAATACTTAATCATTTGCTACTGATTTAAATAACTTTTTTCATCACTTTTATGATATAATGAAGTATTTCAGATCAAAATGAATCATTGAATTCCTTTATTTAAACGAAACAATTTAGTTGATGATGTAAGTACTCTACCATAGATTAACAATATCTTGATTATTTCGATGGATGTTCCATCTAACTGCAACAAAATAAATCCATATTAGACATTTTTTGTCACAAATTTCTATAATTGTTGCACACTGATGAATCATCCATTGAAACAAATGAGCATTTATGGCTCATCTATTGCAAATAAATAATACATATTAGACATGTTACTATGCAACAAATATCCATTATGATTAAATTAAACTTATAATTCAATGTTTATTATAATTAAAAAACTTTATTTCACATGGTAATGAAGCATTTCGTATCAAAATAATCAATTGAAACTTTATTAATGATAATACAATAGTTGTCAGACTTACTCTTCAATACCTTAAAAATAGAATTGAAACTTATTAATTAAAATGTAATTATAATTAAATAACTTTATTTATCACTAATTTATGGGCTAATAGAGTATTTTATATCAAAAGTATCATTAATCACTTTATTTAAGAAGAATAGAGTTACTTGATCATGTAGCAACCATACAATACATTATAACTGTAATGTGAATGTTATTAATAAAAGGTAATAATAATTAAATAACTTTATTTATCAATCACTATTTATGTGCTAATTAAGTAGTTCATCTAACAATACATCACATCTATAAAATAACTTTATTTAGAATAAATCATTTAGTTGATCATGTAATTACTCAACATAGATAGTAGATATGTTTGATTATTTTCAATTGATGGGTCATCAATAGCAACAAATAATACATATAGACATTTTTGTAACACATACCTATAATTGTTGGCAACGATGAATCATCCATTGGCAATAGATGATCATACATGTGTCATCCATTGCAACATAATACATATTAGACATTTGTTGTTAACAAATTCCTACAGTTGTTGCAAATAAATAAATTACCCATTGCAAAAGATGAGCATAATTGGTTCATCTATTGCAAAAAAAAAAACATATTGACAATTTGTTTTAGCAATAAATTTGTCTCTGACACAAATAACGCATTGACATTATAGTTATACTTTATAATCGCAAGGTTTTATAATTAAATAACTTATGTATCACTAATTATAAGCTAATGAAACATTTCATATCAAACTAAATCATTGATCACTTTATGTAAGACGAGTTTATATTTTAAACCTATAATTAATCTACAATACATTAAAAATGTCATTGAACTTATTAATTAGAAGGTAATTTATAATTAAATAAATTTTTATTTTATCACTAATTATGTGCTACTAGAACTTTCATATCAAAAATATGCAATTGGATCACTTTATAAAGACTAATATAGTTTTCTTAATCACGTAATTACTCTACAATACTTGAAAATGTAATGGACTCATTAATTAAAAAATGATTTATAATTAAAAACTCTATTTAATCACTATTTACGGGCTAATGAGTTTTCCTACAAAATACTCAATTGATAAGTTTATTTAACCGAATACAGATTAGTTGATCATGTAATTACTTCTAAAAAAGATGACATTTTATGCTTGATTTTTCCTATGGATTGGTCCTCTATTGCCATCAAATAATAATATTATACATTGTTATAAACAAATAACTTTAATTGTTGGCAAGAAATGAATCACCATTGCTACGATGAGAATATATGGGTCATATTCAACACATAATACATATTAGACATTTGTATAACAAATTTCTTATATTGTTGCAACAGATTAATCATCCATCGCAACAGATGGGCATTACCTGGGTCAACTATTGCAAACAAATGATAATATTAGCATTTGTTGTTTAGCAAATCAGTTTATCTATAAGCACCAAATAATCGTTGAGATTATAATTAAACTTAATAATTGGCAAGGTTATTAGAATTAAATATTTTATTTAGCACTAAATATGGGCTAATTAAATATTTCACATCAAAATAATCATTGATTCGATCCACTTTACTTAAGACAAGTAGAGTTAGTTGATATTTAATTAACCCTACAATACATTGAAATGTAGTGAACCTTATTAATTAAAGATAATTATGATTAAATACATTTATGTATCACTAATTAGGGCTGATGAGGTATTTTCAATCTCATTCATTTCCCAATTCATCTCAAAGGGTGGCAGGAATCAATTGATCACTTTAACGTAAGACATATGGAGGTGTGGTGCGCTTGGAGGGGGTAACTGTAACATCCTTACAATACATTGAAATGTAACAGGAACTTATTTAAGGAAAATTATTAATCTTACTTTATTTATCACTATTTATGGGCTAATTAATTATTTTCATATCAAATAATCAATTGATCCTTTATTTAGACTAAGTCAAGTAGTTTATCATAGTAATTAACTCTAAATATATGAGCTATATGCTTAATTTTTCCAATGACATGGTCAATTCTATTGCCACAAAATAATCATATAAGATATTTTGTTGTAACAAAACCTAAAATCCGTTGCAACAGATAAGCCTATATAGGTCATCTACTAAACAAATAATACAAATTAGACCTTTGTTACAAAAAACCAAATTCCTATAATTGTTGCAACATTTAATTATTCATTGCGAAACAGATGAGCTTTATGGGTCCTTTATTGCAACAAATAATGCATATTACATATTTTGTAACATTTGTTATCAAAGAAGACTAATGCATTGTGCCGGATATAACTAACTGTATCATTCAAGGTTATATGGCCTGGAAGGAATTAATAACTTTATTTATCCACTTATTTGACTAATAAGGTTCAATATCATAATAATCAATTGATCACTTTATTTAAGACATACAGTTAGTTGTCAATGTGATTTACTCTAACAATATAGTAAACATGGCAATTAACTAATTAACTAAAAGATAATTATGATTGCTAATTTTATGTATCCCTAATTATGGAGGTGTATAAATAAAGTATTTCATATCAAAATAATCAATTGAATCCACTTTATATTTAGCGAATACAGTTAGTTGATATTGTAATTGCGCTCTAGCAATAGATTGAAAATGTAATTGAACTGAACTTATTAATTAAAAGTTTAATTATATTAAAATAACTTTCTTATCACCTAATTATGGGCAATAGAGTATGGTTCATATCACACTAACAATTGATCCACTTTATTTAAGACGAAGACAAAATTGATCATGTACTACTGCTGCTACAATACATTGAAAATGTTACTGACTTATTAATGAAAGTTAATTTATATTAAAATCACTTTATTTTTATCAGGGTGTATTTTCTGGGCTAATGAAGTATTCATAGCAAATAATCAATTAATTTATCACTTTATTAAGACGAATCAATTAGTTGATCAGGTAATTACTCTACTCTAAATAGACTAGATATATGCTTGATTATTTTCCATTCGATGGTCATATATTCCACAAATAATATATTTCGATTGTTGTAATGTTGAGCAACAGATGAATCATCCATTTCAACACAAGAGCATAGATGGGTCATCTACTGCACAAATAATACATGTTAACTTCGCTGTAACAAATTCCTATAACTTGTTGCAATGATGATTCTTCATTGCGACAAATGGCATTTAATGGCTCAGCTATTGCAAAGCAATATATATATTAGCATTTTTTTTTGTAATCAGATGGGTTATCTATTGCAACAAATAATGCATTGAGATTATAACGATACTTATAATTCAAGGTTATTAAATTATAAACTTTATTTATCACTTATTATGACTAATTAAGCAGTTCATATCACATAATCAATTGATCACTTTTATTTTAGACGAAATACAGTTAGTTGAAAATGTAATTACTCTACAATACTTGGAAATATAATTGAACTTATTAATTAAAAAAATATAATTAGGATTTAAATAATTTTATGTATCACTAATTATGGGGTTAGAGAAGTATTTCATATCAAATAATCAATTGATCACTTTTTTAAGACGAAGACAATTAGTTGTGACTGTTCATTACTACTAAATAGATTTAACATATATGCTTGATTATTTCCAATGGTGGTTCAATCTAATGCATACATAATACATATTAGACATTTGTTATAACAATTTTCTCTGTAATTGTTGCAACTGATGAAATCATCCATTGAAACAGATAATGTATATATGGGTCATCTCTTTCAAATCAATAATTCATATTAAGACATGGTTATCTATTGCAACAAATAATGCATTATGATTATCATTAACATATAATTCAATGTTTTAATAAGTGAAAACTTTATTTACCACTAATTATGGATAATGAAACATTTCGTATCAAAATAATCAATTGCTCACTTTAATTAATGAAGAATACAATTAGTTTGAACTGAAACAAATAATGCATTGAGATTAATAAGTATACTTTAATTGCAAGGTTAATATAATGAATACTTTATTTAATCACTAATTATTGGCTAATGAAACCATTTCCTATCAAAATAAATCAATTGATAACTTTATTTAAGACGAGTATAATTAGTTTAATCCTATAATAATCTACAATACATTAAAAATGTAATTGAACTTATTAATTAAAAGGTAATTTAATTAAATAATTTCATTTACACTAATTAGTACTAATCGAGCATTTCATATCAAATAATCATTTATCACTTTATTAAGACGAATACAGTTACTTGATCATGTAAATACTCTACAATACATTGAAAATGTTTGAACTTATTAATTAACAAAGAATTTAATAAAAACCTCTATTTCTCACTATTATGGGCTAAATGAAGTATTTCATACTCAAAAATAATCAATTTATCACTTTAATTTAAGACGAATACAATTGTTCATCATTAATTACTCTAAAAAAGATAGCATATCTGCTTGATTCTTTCCAATGGATTGGTCATCTATTGCATCAAATAACTTTATGACATTTGTTATAACATAATTACAGTAATTGTTGCAAGAATGAATAGCCATTGCTACAGATGAAATATATGGGTCATTATTGCAACAAATAATAATATTAGACATTTGGTTTTATAACAAAATCCTTATGATTTTGCCCACAAATTAATCAGCCATTTGCAACAGATGAGCAACATGGTCATCTATTGTCAAAAAAGATACATATTAACATTTGTTGTAAACAAATAAGTTATCTAATTGCACCAAATAATTTGTTGAATATAACTAAACTTATAATGCAAGGTTATTATAGTTAAATAATTTTATTATCGCTAAATAGGGCTAATTAAATATTTCACATCAAATAATCAATTTGCTCACTTACTTATAACGAGTAGAGTTTTGTTGAGAATGTAATACTCTACAATACATTCAAAATGAATTGACTTATTATTAAAGATAATTATGATTAAATACATTTTATGTATCACTAATTATGGGCTAATTAGTATTTCATATCAAAATAATCTAATTGACACTATTAAGAACGAATACAGTTCCTTGTATCATGTAACTGCCTCACATACATTGAAAATGTAACAGAACTTAATTTAGTAAAAGTTAATTATAATTTAATAACTCTATTTATGTCACGACCCAAATGACCCCGCGGAAGTGGCACCCACACTTACTCTCCTATGTGAGCGAACCACAAATCTAATCTCAACATTTCACCATAAAAATTAGAAAATAATGCGGAAGACTTACAACTCATGAACGAAATCAAGTAAATAACTTCTAAAGTTTATCATTACTATCCCCAAACTGGAAGTCATCATCCAAAACTCTATCCTACAAATTCCAACATCTAAGAGTTATCTTAAGAAACTAAACAAGTAAAATAGAATGGTCCATCCGAACTCAACACTCAAGACGCGAAGGCAGAATCCTGTCCGAGCTAGGAACAGATCCTCACCCTGAAATCTGATTATGCTTAAGTCTTGGCTAGAGTTGCGGTTGAGTCGAAGTCCGATGGAACGTTTGCTTGCCACACGTCACGACCCAAAACCGAGCGCGACTGGCAACCCACATTTACCCTCCTATGTGAGGCGAAACCAACCAATCTGAACCTTATCATTCAATTTAATATCACCATAAAGAATGGGAAGCTTAACTCATAAATAAAAGACAAATTCAATAACTTCTACAATTCACATCTATTATTCCCCAAAATCTTGAAGTCTCACCACAGAACATCTATGATCAATTTACTAAACCAGAGATTCTAAAAGCTCAAAAAAATAAAGCAGTCTATGCCGCGAACCTTCACGGCATCAAGACATGAGGAAGGGATCCGTCAAGCTATAAAAAAAAGCATTAGTCACCCTGAAGATCCGGTGTGAGAAGACGGGCTTGACTCTGTTGATTTTAAGAATGACGGCACGTTTGCTGCACTCCACAAATACACAAAGAAAACAATAAAATTAGGGGGTCAGTACAACCACAAGTACGGAGTAGGTATCATCGGTCAACTCAAAATTTAAAGAATTATACAGATACTAACATAAAGTCGACTACCATACTCAAGAGATAACAACAACAAGTCCCATAACCATTGAACACACCATCCCAAGCTCACTATGATGACTCATCCTCCACACGCATACTCATTTGGGAAAAATAGGTTCTTTCATCTGAAGTATATAACATGATTCGAAGATTCAATTTCTTTTTACTATGCCTGGTTTCGGAACTGACACCCGATCCTCTACTACTATCTCTGGTGTCCGGAACTGACACCCGATCCATTACACTATCCTGGTGCGTAACGTGACCCCCGATCCCTACTACATCCTGGAGCCGAATGTGACACCCGATCCACTACGACTATCCTGGTGTCGAACGTGACACCCGATCCACTCTACTACCTGGTGTGTACGGAACGTGACACCCGCTCCACTACTACCATCCTGGGTCGGAACGTTACACCCATCCACTAGCTACTATCCTGTTGTGTCGGAACGTGACACCCGATCCATTAACCTCATCTTTTCGTTTTCAATGCCTTCTTTTTATACCAAGCATCATCATTAACAGAGAGGAATTTAGGTTAAGCTTTTTTGGTTCACAACCTCATCGTTCCACCCATTACAATTACATAACACATCATGCAACATACAATTAGCAGATACCAACTTTACATACTACCCAATACATATCATTCGCTTTTAAGAGGTTTACTAGGAATCCATAAACCAGAACCTAACTCCACCGAAGAATCGTGATCGATCAATCTACTTCTCCAAATCCTTGTTGTCCATTCGTTCTCTCTCTCTCTCTCGCTCGTTCGTCCCTCTCTTCTTCTATTTTTCTTATTTAAACCCTTTTTCTTTTTACCCTAAATTGTCTATAATTAAGTATAAAAGATGATAAAAATAACCCACTTTTTATTTCAATGTTATCTCTTTACCCCCCACGTAATGAATTATTAACATTAAGCCACTAACTTTATAATTATATCATGAATAGTCCAATAAATGCCCCGTTAAAAACTTTTACAAAATCCACCCAGTTCAATTGTTCCTCAGCCTGTGACGGTCCGTACTGCAGTCCGTCACAAGGTTCAGAGAGTTAATTCTTTGGAAGATTGTGACGGTCCGTCATGCCACAATGGCTGTCCTGCCATCCGTCGTGACGTTCAGAGAGTCGACCCTCCGCACTCAAATTTCTCACGATCTAGTAGTTTTGGAACGAGACACCCTAGACGGTTCGTCATGCCATTACGGTCGTCTTGGGTCATCGACCGATGACAGTTATGTACACTAAATAAACTCTACTGCTCAAAAGACTAAACGTCGTACATTTATCACTATTATGGGCTAATTAAGTATTGGCCTATCAAATAATCAATTGATCACTTTATTTAACACGAATACAATTATTGATCCCTGTAATTACTCTAAATAGATGACATATATTCTTGATTTTTCCAATGTGATTGGTCAGCCTATTGCAACCATATCAAATACATATTAATTTTCGTTGTAACAAAATCCTATAATTGTTTACACACAGATAAGCATATTGGGTCATCTACTGTACAAAAAATATATATTAGCCTTTTGTTACAAACAAACATTATCCTATAATTGTTGGTAAAAAAAAAAACAACAGATGAATTATAATGGCGACAGATTGAGCTTAATGGGTCTTATTGCAAACAAATTAATGGCATATTAGACATGTGTTGTAACAGATGGGTCATACAAATAATGCTTGACGATTATAACTAAAGCTTATAATTGGGCAAGGTTATTAGAATTAAATAACTTTATTTATCACTTATTATGGACTAATGAGTAATTCTATCAATAAAGAATCATAGTGAGCACTTTTTAAGACAATACAGTTATGTGTCAATGTATTACTCCTACAATATATTTGAAAATCAATGGAACTAATTCACTAAAAGAGAAGTGTAGAGGGAAAATTTTTGTATCCTAATTATGGATTAATAAAGTATTTCATATCAAAATAATCAATGATCACTTTATTTTAGACGAATACATTAGTTGATAATGTAATTACTCTACATAGATGAAAAGTAAATTGAACTGTTATTAACAAGTTACTCTATAATTAAAATAACTTATTTATCACGAATTAAGGCTAATAGAAGTAATTTCATATCAAAATACAGAATCATTGATCACGTTTATAAGACGAAAAATAACTTGACTATGTAACTCCTCTCCAATACATTGAAATGTAATTGAACTTATTTTTAAAAGTTAATTGATAATTACATCACTTTATTTATCATTATTTATGGGCTAATGGGGGGAGTATCTCATATCCTAATATTCATTAATCACCTTGGATTTCAGACGAACAATGATTTGATCATGTAATTACCTCTAAAAATAGACGAGCATATTGCTTGATTATTTCCGTCGATGGTCAATAGTTGCACAAATAATAATATATATAGATTTCTTGTATCAACATTCTATAATTGTTGCAACAGTGACAATTATCCATTTTAACATAAGAGTCATAGATGGGTGCATCTACTGCAACAATATACATGTTAGACCTTCGCTGTCACAATTCCTATAATTGTTGCAATTGATGACTTATTCATTGCTACAGATAAGCATATATGGCTCATCTATTGCCAACAAATAATATAGATAACATTTGTTGTAACAGATGAGGTATCTATTGCAACAATAATGCATTGAATTTATAACTATACTTATAATTCAAGGCATTATAATTATTATAAAACTTTATTTATCACTTATATGGACTAATTAAACATTTCAAATCAAAATCATCAATTTTTTTTTTTTTTTTTTTTTTTTTTTTTTTGATCACTTTATTTAAGACGAATACAGGTAGTATATAATGTCTTACTCTACCATACATTGAAAATATAATTGAACTTATTACAAAATATATTATGATTAAATAATTTATGTAATCCCTAAGATGGTTAATGAGTAGTTCAATATCAAATAATCAATTGATCACTTTATTTTAGACGAATACAGTTATTGATAATGTAAATTTACTCCTACAATAGATTGAAAATGTAATTGAACTTATTGATTAAAAGTAATTATAATTAAAATAACGTTATTTATCACTAATTATGGGTCTAATAGAGTATTTCATATCAAATAATCAATTGATCACCTTATTTAGACGAATACAATAACTTGAATCATGTAACTGCCTACAATACATTGAAATTAACCGACTTATTAATTAAAAGTTAATTTATAAGTAAATCACTTATTAATCACTATTTATGGGTTATGACGTATTTCATATCAATATATCAATTAATTACTTTTTTTTTAAGCGACAATCCACTTAGTTTATCAGGTATTTACCTAAAATAGATGGCATATATGCTTGAGTATTTCCAATCGATGGGTCCATTTTGCACAAAGAATTATATTGTATATTTATTGTACACATTCCTATAATTGTTGGCAACAATGAATCATCCATTGCAACAGAAGAGCATAGATGATCATCTACTGCGAACAAATAATCATGTTAGACATCGCTGTAACAAATTCCCTATAATTGTTGTCCAACGATGAATTATTCATTGCGATAGATGAGCATATATGGGTCATCTTTTGCAACAAACATACGTAGTAGACCTTTTTTGTACAGATGGGTGTATATATTGCAACAAATAATGCATTTAAATATATAACTTAACTTATAATTGCCAGTTATAAGCGGAGAGAACGGGAAGGAGCAGCGGGGGATGGCGTGAGTGGTGAATGGGGGGTGATAGGGCACGGGGAGCAGGGCATGAGTGCTCTAGCGCAGGGAGCACGGGAGTGAAGAGGAAAGACAGTGAGGGGAGAAGGGAAGGACGCACAAGACGGGAAAAGACAGGGGGGAAACGATAGAAAACGAAGGAGGAGGAAGAATGGGGGAGGGAGCACGAAGATGGGGTAAGGAAGGGAGGCAGAGCAAAAGAAGCAGGGAGGGCCGGGAGGGAAGACGAAAGACAGGCCGGACAAAAAAAAAAGCAGGTAACGACCGGAAAAGAAGAGGGAAAAGGGAAGGGAACGGAGGAAAGGTAAGGAGAAGGTAAGACGTAGGGAGCACGAGGAGGGGCAAGAGGAGGTGAGAGCAAAATATCAAGGGAGCGCGGGAGAGGGAGACAAAGACAGGGAGGGGAGCAGGGAAGGACGCGACAAGAGAGAGGAGGAAGGCGGGGTATGGTCCCAAGGGGAGGTCAGCGAGGGCAACAAGAAGACAGAGGATACATGGGGGAAGAACAAAGGGCGAGAAGGGGGGGAGCATACGGAGCAGAGTAGCGGAGTATGGGCACAAGAGGAGGGGTCGAGGGGAAAAATTAAGGCAGAGGGAGAAGGCAGGGAAGGAAAAAGAGGCAAAGTGGGGGGGAACAGGGAGTAGACGAAGAGAGGTAGGGAGAAGGAAGACAAACTAGTGTAACCAAAAGAGGGAAAAAGGAGGGTTGAGGCAGAAGAAGGACAAAATAACGAGGGGCCACGATTATAGCGAAGCACGGGGAGCCGGCATGTGGGGCGCGGGGACCAAGAGGGGACAGAGGGACACGGGAGTGGGGTAGGGGGGAAAAAGGAAGGCGCCGACGCAACGGCCTCCTCGGCGGGCGCGCGCCGAGGTGCGGGAGCAACAGGGGAGGAGGTTGGCGCGCTCCAAAGCGCCAAAGAAAGAAGCCAAGAAGCGCGGGAGGGACGGGAACGAAGGGCCGCCCACGAGGAAATGAGGAGGGGTTGGCAGCGAAGAAGCGGAAGGGAGGACGCATAGATCGGCCCAAAAGGGCACCAGAGGCGGAGCAGAAACGACCAGAGCCGGGGAACAAGGAATTGGGGGCCACGGCAAAACGCGAAAGGGGGGCACGGGTCGGCGGGGGACGGAGCGCCAGGGACAACAGCACCAGGACCGGGGAGACGAACCGGGGCGGAAGGGGCGAGGGCAGGCCATAACTGGGTTTCCCACATTACCATAGCGGGGATTTTGGGATTCAGGGAAGGAAAAAGAGGGCGGGGAGGGGGACCAACTCCATAGGCCCGCGTGATAATGTGGCAACATCTCATATTTATTTCATCAAATAAAGAGATGATAGGTGTCACGAGCGAAACCCCCCAATGTCGAGAACCTGCGTTGTTGACCTTTCAGAGGTCCGATACTAGCCTACTTACGGTCCATCTTTCTTCGTCTAGGTTAATTGTTAACGGAAAATTGAACTTTTATTTCTAACATACATACCAATCATCCTATTAATTTTCATTATTCCCAGCACCAAGCTAATATCAATATCATCAAATGAAAACTAGTTTAATTAGCGATTACTTATGCTTGCCAAATGGCACCAATACAAGCCTGAACAAAAGATGAATAAACGGTAGTGTAACATACTCCAATAGCTCAATCCTATACCTAGCTAGAATATAATGGTCAAGCATCCTCGAAAGTATGAGGGCCCCACCGAAATTTCCGGATGAATGCTCCACGGTGGATAGTTTTAGCGTCAACCTGGTAGCTTAGTGTCCCCACCTGCTGGCCAGCAAGCAAAATTGTGAGAGTTGTATAGGGTAGTACCACTTTTACTACGTAAATTAGGTATATGGCAAGCACACAGACCAAGGAACATGCATTGCGTAAGAAATGGCTCTTTGCTAACAACATGAGTGTAGAAATTCAATTGTGAACTTGCCAAATTGAGATTACGGAAAGTGAGTGAGCTTTCAAAGTTGATTAGAAAGGTTATGAGCTTTTCCAAATTTGATTAGGAAAGTTATACCATGAGAGTAACAGCATCTCATACTTAACATTGTGCAACCAACACCAAAACGTAACACATATCACATATCAGCATAACACATATGTTATTCCATATCATTCCTTTTGTAGGCCATAACCTTGGAATCATGGACATGTGGACATAATGTACTTCCCAAAAATGAGGCTCAACATATTGGTACCTCACTAGGGATCTGATTTAGCAAACCATAGTGGGCTTCATTCACTCATTCGTACTTCATTTCATTCATTCATAGGCCAGTGTAAACACAAGCCTCCCTAGGAATGTGTTTAAGACTTCAGCGGTTCCTTTGTGCAATGACTAAGAATGACTAATGTCATTACTGAATCTAACTCACCTCTTGATTTATCTATCTTAACACCTTTATACCATTCGTTTCATTATGTGCATTATTTTGAGGCTGGCCTCATTATTCATTGGGAACTTTAACTTTACCGACATAGATCTGTTAGCATCATGAAATAGTGTCACTGAAACCCCACATTGAAAAGAGTGTAATCACCGGCCAAATGCATACCTCAAAACATCTAGCGCCGATGGGAATTGAACCCCGCCAAATTCCGATATTGGCGTATAGGTTTCAAAGACTAGGAGATGTACGATCACCTATAACCCGGCATGCCTGACAGGCTCTCATCTCATGAGAGTTACGTGAACCTCTGCCTTCCCAAAATAGGCATCATCGCTCATACGAGTCTATCTGTTGCTCATTATAAGTTCTATTAACTTCAACCATACATATTGAGTTGGCTTCTAGTATGAGGACCCATAGCTCAATAGATGATTTCCCTCATCTCATCATTAGTTTAAGTGTGGTTATCTCATACTTCATTAGAGTGTTTCGAGATACTCGTCTCTTCTTAACTTTACACTCCATAGTGAATCCGTTTTGGTACATAGTACTTAGGCTCATTTGGAGATTTTTCTACTCTTTTACATTAGCCTCATATCATGTTGTCATCGATTCATTACATTAGCAACTTTGGCTCTTCCTAATTACTCACCCCTTTTAAGTGAATGTTCATTTCATCATATGCCAAGCACTGGCCATTTAGGGTGTTTCACACTCTTACTTAACCCTCTAGGTTTCAGCATTTCATTTTCATTTAATCATTTCTTTGTTCATTTCATCAATTTCTTTTTCATTTTAATCATTTCATTGTTCATTTCATCATTTATCATGCGCTTGGTCATTGTGTGGTCTTGCACACTCGTACTTAAGCCCTTTTAGTTGGTTTTTCATTATTTTATTTCAGTTCATCATTCATTACTAGCATCTTTAGGTTCACTTATTTTTAGACGGATTCTTGACTTACGGTCTATACATATCAAGCCATGAGCTTCATTCATAGTTAGTTTTAAGGATTCACATCTCTTAAGATTATGTAGTACAAGACTTTAGCATCTTCTATATATACCAAAATCTCGATTTCGATCTAATAGGCAGCACTTTTTGCAGATTTAATTTACGGTCTGATCTTATTCATCTATATGGAATTTGGGATAGGAACCCAATGTTCGAATCCCTTAACAACACGTACATTTTTTTTCATTATTGTAGTTTTGGTTTCAAAATGCATTGGGGACCTTAGATCGAGCCCCAACATCAATGTTTCCTCTTTATTTTTCTCGTTTGAATTACCTTCTTACTTGTCCGAGTGGTTGTTGGATCAAACCCCCATAACCCCTTTTTTTTTAATCTATTTCTGCCTTGTTATATTTTGAGTTGACTATGAGGTTGTGTGATCAAGACCCCACAACTCTCTTTATTTTTCTTTTATTCTCTCCTTAAATCTGACTAAGATGTTGGTCGATTCCCACACGCCGCCCCCTTTATTTTTCTTTTATTCTCCTCCTTAAATCTGCCTAAGGTCGTGGATTCGATTCCCACACGCCTCCCACTTTATTTTTCTTTTAGTAACCTCCTTAATGTGCCTAAGAGGTTGTGGTTCGATTCCCCCGCCTCCCCCTTTATTTTTTCTTTTATTCACCTGCTTATCTCCTAAGAGTTGTTGTTGGTTCGATTCCCACACCGCCCCTTTATGTTTCTTTATTCTCCTCCTTAATCTGCTTGGAGAGGTGGTGGTTCGAAACCCACTCTCTCATTTCTTATTTTTTCTTTAAGTTATTTTCCAGCTAATACCATGATTCGAATCCCCTTGAGCCACATTTCTTTTACTTCTTATTTTCAACCTGTGCGGTAAACGGGTTCAATGGCCTCTATGACCTCCTTGTTTTTAGTTCAATTTTTTCAAAATTTTTGGAGCCCTCTTTGCTTACGCAATTCATCACTAGAAGCTGAAAATTTTTCTTTTAATTTTTTTTCAGCATCCTTTCAACAAGTTCACTTAATTTTATTAGGGGAATTTCGTATAGCATTAAGAACCGTTTCAGTGCGGTTTCATGGATTTCGTTGAGACAAGAATTATCCCTAAAATCAGCCAAATTTCACTCATATGAACATCCATTTACATCACATGTGTACAGGAAAGATAAAGAACTATCATATCATTTCAAGTCCTCAACCATGAACAGTAGCCACGACACACACACATTCACAATTCGTTATATTTTCGGAAACTCCATATAAGTCAGCCCATTCCAAACATACATATAAACCATAACTCACACAACACTTTTTCATCCTAGTTTTTTCCACCAGCAAACATAACCAACCTAGATTAATGGAGCTATTGACAGGGACCATGCAACGGGGAACATACTATTGTTTCGGAATGAATATTCTAACCTTAGGGAAGCCTCTTGGAAAGGACCAAGAGAGAAGAGTAACCCATACCTTTTTTGGTGTTCAAACCTCACTTGCTTCCCAAGAACCTCTCCAAATACATGTCCAATCAAGAGATTCAACACAACTTGACGAAAAACCTCTATTTGCCTACCGTGTTTGATTGTTTTGTTTATAATTCTCGTTGTGAGTTCTTCAATTGTGAAGAAACTTTGGTTTACCTATTGTTTTTGTACGTTAATTTTGCAGAGAAAAATGTGAGTGATAGTGATATAGACGTGAGAGAAGAGAGATGAGGCGTGGGAGAGAATAGTTTTCTTAGATTAGGAGTCTATTTTAATGATTTAGTCATTAAGGTTTTATTTAATTATTAAAAATATGATTTACTTTTATTTCAAATCATCTACTAATACTATATTTAATTCACATTAATTTACCACTTAAATTAAAAATAATTTAATTCATTGCTTCCACCTAGGTTTGAAACCCTGGTGGAGCCAGACTTCACTTCCAGAAGCCAATTTTTGGTCCTCTCTCCCAAAATTTCCCCTCCACCTTCTTAATTAGTAGAATTAATTCCATATTTAGGGTAATTACGAACTAATACTTATCCAAGAAAAAGACCATTTTACCCCCTAGACCGCTTTAAACCTAAGATTTCCTCTTTTTAAGTCGGTAAGACCCCGCTTCGAGTAAATCTTTGATTCGAGAACCTACATGGTTTGTCCCCAACCTTTCAAGATCAACTAGACTCCCAATTAAGTTGCTTGGATGAGCAAGGTGTCAGGTCTTTTTACTCGCATCAATCTGTTGTGATAACTCTAGCTTATCATAGGCATGCGTGACACTTAGCAGGTCTTATCTGTTATCCATTTTTAGGGTTGTTACAATAGGAAATTCTCTTTTCCATGTTCAAACATTTACGTTCACGGATTCAATAATGTTTGAAGATATAATATTATACCTAATACAAAAAATAACTTCATAAGATAATATAATGAGATAAAACTTAAACACATACTCAATGATAATACTTTTTATCTATTTTTTTTTCTCGAACAAAATCTCTGCTTCATTCTATGAAATCCAATTGATTCAAATTGGTGTCGGCATCCTTGGTTACCATATCCGTTATCTGCTTGAAAATGGTATAGAAATCCACTTTTATTGTAAGCTTTTTGGTTTCCGATACATGAGGTAATGATCCTTTCCATTTGTGAAAAATTGGGTTTTGGAGTAGTTCTCCAGTCCTCATGCAACAACATAATTGAATTGACGATACAAAATCATCTTTCGGTACTTAAATGCCCATCAGATATTTCACATCTCATCAGTACATCTATGTACTTCTCATTGTTCAAAAGTATTGATATAGCATCACTTCTTTATCCACTGCCAAAAAGCCACCCAAAAATTATTTCCCTTGCATCTTGTCGCCACCGCCGATAGTAAAAATCCTCATACTTGCCTTCAAGAATGTCCCCGTCAATTGCTATGAATTTTTGAAATATTTAAAACCTTGAATCCAAAGCCGGCATAGGTACAAAAAACTACTTGATACCATTTTCACAACCTGCATGTTGTCTTACTTCCTGGATTTGCGGACTCAAACATATAGCGGTATGCAGCAAGCACTCCATATCCGTGCTCATGAATTCCCCTAACCAAATACTTTGCAATATCCCTACCCTTATATATCTTCAAATAAATCAGCTTACGACCGAATTATGTGCGCAGTTGATTGGTCATAACCCTTGTAGATGAACCTTTACCATTAGGAAAGTTGTTTTTGAAGTATTTACCAAGGACTTTTGTTGTGGCATATGGAGTATGACTCGTAATATGATCTGAACCACACGTGTGATATTTTTTATAAATCTTAATACAAAATTTGATAGAACTTATGAATTTCACAGCCCTCAACCACCACTTGCACTCTGGATGTGCGCATTTAAAACAATACACACTACTCGAATTAATATCTTTTGCAAGTCTGTAATCTTTTTTCAAGCAAGCAATATGAAATAAAGTGATCTTCGTTCTTAATGTCATTCTAGTAAAACTGTCTCAATCATCTTGAAGATTGTTCAACTTTTTAACTAAGAATTGTCCCCTATATCAATAATGGGTGTAGGTGTTTCGTCTTCCTCCACATCATGTTTGATCCCATTATCTGGAATTCATGTTCATCTCATTCAATTCATCATTGAACAAATTTTGTTGGTCTTGTTCTATATTTTCATTCTTTATCAGTTTTTCAACAATGTACACCCTTAAAATTGAGCTAGTTGCATCACTTAGATAAGTACACAAACAAAATTGATTGCTTATCTTAAAAGGTAGGACCCTTTGCTTTTCAAAGACTTGTGCATGTAGGATGACAATTTAGTTCACAATAGCTAATGATTGAGTTCACAAAATCATTATACAAAATATCCCTTTGGACGGTCATCAATATTCACTCTTACATGTCACCACCTTTCCAATTCCAAATATATCGATTATTCTTCTCAATCCATTCACCACTAACAATCAACAGCTATTGCTAATTCTTCCATTCAATGTAACCATAAAGAAATTTATTAAAATATTTTAGTAAATGATCTTTGTACGTACAAAGTTGAATTACCTATATACTAGTTATACAAATCCATATGCACAATCATTGTTCCCAAGCAAGATCAACATCTATTTGAACACAACAGTAGGTCCTGTTAGCAATAGATGATTCCTTGTGTTGCAAACTTATGATCTCACATGTTGGATACATGATTCTCAGATCCAAAGCTACTCCAACTTAGTAAAGTTAATTGGTAGTCAATATGAGTAATCTGTTTGTAATATGTGACTTGCTTTGGTAGTTCACTTCTGTTTTTGTCCTTAAGATGGCATTGGTATTGTAAACAGGTATCAAGGGGTAAGCCATTTGCTATGACAACGAGTCATCATGTGCATGGCAAATTGGACTCATAATGATATGCAAACATAAATGACTCTATCTGTTCCTTGCAAGCTTTTTGGTTCTTTTTCCCAGCTGCCTGAAATGTAAATGTATGGCAACAAGTAAGAATCCTTTGTATGCAATAGATGATTGCATCTGATGTAGTCGATGACTCTCTGGTTTGCAATAAATGACTTTCGGTTAAGACAAACTTTCTGGTCAGCAATCTCAGCTTGACATGGTACGCTAATATGTTCGCAACTATTCTCTATTTTGCTTGCAACAAGATGACTTCTCCGTTGTGGATAACGCGACTACTAAATTATTGAATAAAACACTCAACCAACTAACAAAAGAACAAATTTATCAGAGTAAACATCATTAGTTAACCTATTATAACCAAAATCACCCAGATGTAATGCCAATGACATATCATATGAAAAATTGCTATCAAGCAAGCATACAATGTGACACTATCAAACTAAAGACGAAAAAAATGAGACCACCAGAACAAGATCGGCCGATGAACAAGAAGCAAGATACAAGGAATTATGGAGAAGAAGAATGAATGCAGAATAATAACAACAACCCATGAACGAAGTCCGAAGACAGCAACAATGGTCCCCAACAATGGAAGTAATAACAAATGAAAAAAAAGGCGGGAAAGTGAGCCGTTTGAGTAAGCGTTTTTTTTCCCTTTATTTTATAATAACTTTAACTATTTAAGTAGGGATTTTTTAAATTAGAGGGACTAAAGTGTTCAACCCTCAACAAAAAACTTAGTGACAATAATACATTTAATAACCCCTACTCTTAATTTAAAAAATAAATTGTTCACACACAACCCCTACCAATACTATAAAACTTTGATTTCACCAATTCTAATTTTAAATTTTTTAAACTTTATTAACCCTTAATTCCTTGTCCCGATTTCTTAGGCAGAATAGAGAGCTTATCTCTTGGAAGAAAGGCCAATACCAGCACTTTAATGAATTGTAACCATCTAATTGTTTAGGCTATAAATTGTAATTATATTCCTTTTTTTATAATAATAAAAGGATTTATAGTTTTTTAAAATTACGTTACTCTAGTTAACTAGTCCATATATATTTTGATGGTTTTTAAGTATATCATGCCTTTTACAAGATATATATTAATTATTATAATAATATTATATTAAAATTTAATAATGTTAAGTCGAACCTCACAACACGTAGCGACAATTCGGATTCGCACGCCCGACCTTAAAATTTACACATTTTTACCGTGAATCTGCCTATCGCATTCTGCACCCATCTCGAATATCCACACTACTTTCCCCCACCCGGTCACCCGAGCACTTAATGTTTCTAACAAGACTAAATCTGATAGAAAAACATTCCCTCTGTCCCTATTGTACTTGTTCATATTTCCTCTTTAGATGTCCTTATTTAACTTGTCCATTTTGAACAAATCACAAAGGACACAAAAATTACTATTATTTCCTCATCTTAAACTATACTTGAAAATTTCTAAGGTCTTAATTCATAATCCTTCCCTTTTTTTAAAAATCATATTTAATTAGAAGGTATAATTGTGTAAACTTCATTTTGTTAATTATGTTATCTTAATATGTGTGTTTTTCTAAATGATGAACAATTAAATAGGACATAAGGTGTTATCACCTTTTCAAAACCTATTTTAGACATGCTTCAATGATTAATATCACATGTTATATAATTAGTTCTGTTATCATTAATTGGAGCCTCTAAACCCTAGACCCCATATGATACGAAAAGATTGAGGCCTCTTATGTGCGGGAACATACATGAGAACGTAAACAGAACCATATCCTCCTAATCAGGTTTCCCAAAATCCTTCTTCCTAATACTTTCCCCTAAACTTGTTTCAATAGTTTTTCTTTTTCTACATCAACTGATCCTGTTATTAAATATTAACGAACCATTATTATGGCGAACTTGCCTTACCCTAAATACCTACCTACTCTACAATAACCACACACATAATAAAAATTTTGAAACATTTCATAATAGCATAAGGGTTGATCAGCATCAATTGGATTTTTGGCGTAACAGCAAATTGCTTTCGTGAACTTATGAATTACTAGGTTTATGTTGAAATGGGATCCTGGCCTGTGCCTTTCTTATATTCAATAAGGCGTTGTAAGTTTCATTAGTGCTCAATTTCTTAACTTATATAAGTGAACATGTATGTGGAACTTCATTTGTTCGATGATCAAGTTATTTTTGGTCAATAGTCGAACGTTTACGAATCGTTTTATTTAGTTCCTTGGTACCCTTTGCTATGCGTCCAAATCCTTGGTGTTTCGAAACTTGCAAGTTCTACTACAATATGCAAATTTAATTTATTTTTTGACTGATGACTTGTGTTTGTGCTTTCTTCCCTGTTAGAGTGATTGTGGTATGTGAATAGATTAGTCGTATTTTAGCGTACATATGTTTCCTACTTCCTCAGTGATGGTTGGGATATATTTTTCTGTGCTACTATTATTTAAAGTAACTACTTGACAAGTATTCCTCCACATTAAATTGTTTTTTCTCAGGACAATTTGGCCAAACAATCTAGAGAAACAACTATGATTTTGCTCTATGGTCTTCACTACTCTTAGGTTGTTAGCATGGGACTTTGGTTTCATAGTGATATGAACTACACCCCCATGACAGTGTGTTAGGCGCATGTCTGGTTCAAAACTCTCCTCAGTGGTATTTGAGTTGGGGTCAATCAGGATAGGCGGTAGTCAACTACTTCACTTCTAGTTTTAAACAATGTGTGTTGGAATGCACACCGGCTAGAACCCACTCAGGGTGAAGAGAAAAATAATCTTAGATTGTGGAAACATTTGACATTGAAGTGACCTTCCCCTACAACTAATCCAATAACCTTTTTCTTGAGAAAATGGGGCGTTCTTCTAACCAAATGGAATTGTTTAATAATCTTTGACCTCAACTTCTTCTTATTCTATTCTTTTTGAATTAGTTACCAGTCTTTCATTCCTGGATTTAACCAACACAGCGATGAATTTATGGTCATTATCTGGAAGGCTTTTACCCTTGTTTGGCGCCAACAATTTTTCTTGCCATGTTTAATCCTCCTCTTCCTGTTAAGAGTTCTCAGTCCGAATCCACTTGATGTTAAAAATCCCCCCAAATGACTGTTAAATCTCTTTAACTATTGGTGCATTTAAGTCGTTTCTAAATTTTCTTTGCTTAAGCAGAGGTTGTATAACGAAGGACCACACTTAGATGAGTGGAACTACAATCTTGTATTGTGGCGCTATTCGTATTTAGGGTAGCATTCTTATCTACCAAGGGACCTTGGATCATTGAATATGGAAAGGTGACTCATGTCTTCCTTCGCATCATATTATTGGTGTTGTTTTCTAGACAACGTTTTTCATCAGCAAGGTAAATCACCAGCTAACCTTTAGCTATAGAGTTAATATTAACACTTTTATTAATCTACTTTTTTTAATTAGTACACTATAAAGCTTCTAATTAAATAGATAACTAATAGATTAGTTTTCATTTAATTTAAACGCTAAATTAATTAAAGCAATTTATTGAGTAATTAATAATGTGATATATATCAATACTAAAAAGTGATCGAGATAACAACATAATTAATTCATAGAAGAGTCAAGCTTGGAGTTGAATTAATTACAATCACAATATTCAAAAAACATTCTCAAACTTCCGTTATTAATTTCACGCCCCCTAACACCAACCCCCATTCACCACAGCCCACGCATTAACCTCCACGTCATTATCCCTCATTTCAATTTCTTCATATTCTGCAATCTTTTTTTATGTTACTTTCAAACAAAACTCCCATGTAATGTGGTCGCATTCACAAATAAAATGTTTCGGCTCACACAACAGAAACCTTTACTTAAATCAATGCCGACAAATACAAAATTTCCACTACACCTTGAAAGAGCCAGATTTGTCGAGTGGTGAATGTAATGTACCATCAAATAGAGAGACCTCCAAATTTGACTATTTTCACTCAACTCTGCTGCCCAATATGCAATCAACTATCGGTGAAGAAGCAAAGAAAAAACCCAAGTTCTTATCATTCCCCCCCAAAGAAAAAACCAAAAACGCATGCAAAGAAAAACGAGTCCATACAGAAAATCTCCCCTTCCATCCCAAATCACAAAAGGCAAAAAAGGAAGAGAAAATGGGGAATCATCAATCCATTTGCATACACTCGTTACCATCTTCTCAGTTTTTCTACATGGAATGCCAATTTATATTAACAATAACTAGGTAAACCCTACTTGGATTTAATTGTATGTACTCAATATATCATCTGATGTATGATCGACTAAATACTCAATTGCATCCATTATTAAACATCAGTTTTCTTTTCCATTATAAATACCAACGGCTACATTGTGTTAGACTTAACTTTTTTCCAGTTGGGATACTAAGTGATACGCAATACTACCAATTTTGTTTGTGATTCTATATTTGAAAAACATAACATAAACCCAGGAGTAATCACAGTCCGCATACAATGTTTTCGTAATTAGAATACGTTCAGTTTTAAAAGATCAAAACCAAATCAAAATCTGTTTGTTACATTTACACAACTTAAAATTATATAAAGAGTAAATGGTCAAAATGCCCCTAATATTATTTGCAATTTTTAACTGCGTACGTATACTTATAACAACTGGGAATCCTATTCCCTCACCTCGAAACTACTTTAGAATTTAATAAATTACCCCCTAAAATGTAATAACCCCAGTCACTGGCTTGTGGTGAAACCCATAAAAACCCGCATTGCCACCTGTGTTTTTTCACCATTAATCTTTTTTAACATAAAATTTCTCTTCTTCTTCATCCTTTCTTTTCAATCTTTTTGTTACCCCATATTTTTTCTTTGGTGAAGCTTCGTTGGTGCCTTAAATATATGGGAGAAACATTGGGGTCTTCTTCTATTTAGTTTACTTCCCGCAAAAGGTGAAACTCGTCGGGCTCCATCCTTTTCAACATAGATATATGAGAAATGTTATCTCCAGCATCCAAACCTTTATTAGACCATTACCATCCGTAATTGAACCACGACAATTTCAAACAACCCTAAGCACAATCTTTTAACTCATTTCATTATATAATATTTCCATTTGTTCCAGATTTCCACACATCCATTAGTTTTTCATCAAATCTACCCCCATTCACATGATTTTTTTTCCTTACACATTTTCTCTTTCGATTTTGAGAGATACTTTAATTTTCTAAAAAAAAAAACTCACTGACCTACGATAATCTATCAAAGTTGATATCAACATCTTTTATCCTTACTCTCAGATCCTTGAAGTGGCAGAATTCGTACTTTTACGATGATTTATGTGTTTCAATTTTTTTTCACTACTTCATTTTCTTGATAATTGATCATCGCCATATCAAATTTAAACAAAAATCGTATAAATACTTGAAAAAACTGCTTTGATTTGAATACTTTTGTTTTAATGTTTAATATTCTCTATTTGGAATGATTGCTTAATTTTGTCGAGAAAATTCTATGATTATGGTGGTCGGCATGTTAGGGATTAAAATAGTGAAGATTACCCTTGATCTTGAAATAAATCCAAATATATATTGTCAAAATTGATCCAATTCTTTTGGGTTGATACCATCATCATTGTACTGTTATCTACCGTTTATTTGGGGTTTGAGTGATTTTGCAAGAGTTGACATGAGTTTCAAACTTTGTTTGGAATAACAATAAGGAATTCAGTAAAAGGGTGGTGGCAACACCCATTTAAGATGTGAATGTGATAGAGGAATTGTTTTTTTTTTTTTTTTTGAGAATTGGTAAACGGAGTTTTTTTGGTTTATATTGCTATGGAATGGAGAAAAAAGAAAATTAGAAAATAAATAATTAAAAATACTTTATCATTGAAGAGATTTAAAATTGAAATTTAGGAATAGTTTTTTTAGTGCTCAACTTTCTCAAGAAGAGTGAACTACACTCAATTGCCACTAACATGGAGGGAGGTAATAATTTGAGGGAGGTAATAATTTAAGTTTTAAAATAGTGTAGCGGGGTGGATATGACCCCCGTAGAATTAAAGCGTTTGTTGAGAATTCGGATATACGTTTAGGGGCATTTGACCATTTTCTCTCAAATCACACAAATTATAACTTAATTTTTCAAATGCATAATTTGAACATCTTTTTCATTGTGTCCACTCCCGAACGAATGTTCTACATGCAACTTTAGCCTCTTAAATTAACATTAGCAAACCCCGTCTGGAATTCAAGTTTATGGTCTCGCTACCTTTCTATTAAAATCCGGTGACAATAATTTTAAAATCGACACTAACTGTGTAATATCCCACGCGTTCTCACAGGAGTTGTTTCAACATAATGCATATTGATATACCATGGGTTTCACGGTTTTGTAATGCTTTTTACTTAATTTTAGTGTGTCCCAAAGCCTTTTTGTAATTAATTTTATGTAATTCTCTTTATTTGAAGGAATTTGCTAAAAGATGAATGCGGATGTTTTTTGATCAAGAATGCAAGAAAGTACCACCCCCCTACGAGCGTGTGACGGTTCGTCATGGCCCGTGATGGTCCTTAGGTGGCACGTCGTGCACTGTTGAATAAAAGAATGGGGAACTCATGACCAGGGAATGGGGTTCGGAGGCGTGACCTGACCGTTTTAAGCCATGACCGTCCTGCTGGTCGTCATGAAGATCAGAGTAGTAGTCCCAGTACCAGTTCCAAGAGTTCGGTGTTATGGAACGGAGACCCCTGACGGACCGTTGGTCCTTGATTATCCGTCATTCCTGTCGTCAAGGGTAATTCATAGAGCAAACATAAGAATTGCACAGTATGGGATGACGGAGTCCATGACGGCTGTCGTGACCACGACGTCCGTCGCGAAGACATCACTTGCCCAGCCGCTTTTGACAGATTTCACAGTAGAGTCCTCCTTATTTCATTAGGTTTTTATTTTTTTTTTTTTTTTTTTTTTTGTAATCGCTTGAAAACCCTCATTTTTGGGGTTAGACCTTGGTTTATTTGATCTTCTTTTGTGGATTAGACTTGGTGATTATTAGTACAACACTTTTTGGGAGAATCGTTAGTTTCAATTAATTTCAGTAATTGATTGGTTGGTGATTTTTGTTGTTAATAAGTGAACTCTGATTTTTATTCTTTCTCATTGAAGTAAGTGATGAATTCTTAATATTACCAATTTGAATCTGTGATTATGAGACTATGGTAACTAAACCCATAACTAGGGTTGTGGGGAACGCATGGCGAATAATAGCTAAAACCTAACTAAAATTATACATTCTGAAATTGTATTGATAATTCTTTCGCTTAGACGTCTTTTTTTAATGGATTGCCAACGTTAGAAGAAGGCTCGGCGGCGGGGTTAAGTGGGGGTGGGGCTACTTTGCGCGACCAAGGATGTAGGGGTTGAGCTGAGGGAAGTAGAATTATCAACATAGATTTATTGTACTATCTAATATGCTATTATTGATTGGTAACGGGCAGGTAATGGCCACTTAGTCAAATATCGAATCGATACTTATATGAAGTAAAGGTAAAGGTTTGAGTACCGAAACACACGTAGGACCAAGGTGCTGAGTGGAATTTTAAATAGATTCCTCCTGACCAAGGATTTTTGACATACATAACTTATCACTTTGCATGCAAGATACTAGGAAAAAATTGTTATAGTTAGAATTATTACTGGGTGGTCTTACGGCCCTATGGGAAACTGTAAACCCTAGTGGTGGCACTGTTGTATTAGTGGGGGTGTGGGGATTAAAACTCTAGGGGGGGGGGGACCTTTCAAGTTGTTCGTTATCTCCTTTACTGGGAATTTGGTATCTCTGGTCGCATTTTCAGGTTCATTTAGAAATATCAAAAAAAAACCTTTTATTGTCACATTGGGCTTTCCAGGTAATGAATGGTGGACTAAAAAGTAGTAATAATACATTGAAGTTAAGTCTGATCGCGATATTTCCTCATGGGAACGATCCCAACCTCATTAGTTGGGTTCTTACTTATACGACCGCTTTACTTCTTATTTGAGAAGTAATTGAGCGGTATCAGGCTAGTTGGGCCGTCTTTAAATATTTTTCTTGCGTGGCTAAAACGATGAGAGAAATAATTCAATTTGATGTGGGGGTAGTCTTAGGTGTACCTAAAATAACCTTATTCGCAATGCATGATTTCCCCGCATGCAATGATTTTTAACGAGGCCTGGATGGCTCGATAAGTTTCAACTGTAACGAGGTTGTGATGGAGCTGCGATAATGTTCCAACTGTAACGAGTGGACTGATCGATAATCTGTCCAACTGTAACGAGGTGATAGCTGATAAATATTCCACTGTGGTAACGAGGTGGATGGCTCGATATGTTCGCGACTGTATGAGTGGATGTCTAGATAATTTCCAACTGTAATGAGGTGGGAGGTGGGGGCTCGATATTATTCCAAAGTAAACGAGTGTGGGGTGGAATGTTCGGCGTAAAGGCGGGGTGGAGGTCCAACTGTAACGAGGTGGAATACTCGATAATATCCAACTGTAACGAGTTTGAGAGCGCGATAATATTCCAACTGTAACAATGTGGATATCGATAATCCTTCCACTTTCACGAGGTGGATGCTCGATAATATGTTTCCAGGGAGGCTGTAACGATTGTGATGGCTCGATAATGTTGCGCGGGTAACTGTAACGAGTGGAGGCTCGATCATGTTCCAATAGTTGTAACTAGGTGGATGGCTCGATAATATTCTCAGCTGTAACGAAGGTGGATGCTCGATAATGTTCCAACTGTAACGAGTGGATGGGTCGATAATGTCCAACGTACGAGGTGGATAGCTCGATAATAGTCCAACTATAACTAGTGGAATGGCTCGATAAATGTTTTCCACTGTAACGAGGTGGATGTCTCGATATGTTCCAACTGTAAACGTGGTGGATGTCTCGATAATGTTCCAACTGTAACGAGGTTGATGCTCGATAATATTCCAGCTGTATGAGGTGGATGCTTCGATAATGTTCCAACGTAAACGAGGTGGATCTCGATAATATTCCCAACTTCCCATGAAATTTTTTGAGATCCTCTCAAAAATTCTTCCCCGTTTTTCCATTATGAAGAGAATGGAAATCTTATTTGGGTTATGACCGAGCTGTTTTTGCGCCTACATATCATCCAGTGTGGAGCAGGATCAGGTCAAACGTAGGTCAAACCATAAAACTTTTGGTCTTCTATATTGAGTCCGTTAAAAGAATCCAACTTCAAATTAATTTTTTGAGATCCTCTTCAAAAATTCTGTCCAGTTTCCATTATGAAGAGAACTGGCAATCGTATTACTGGTATATGACCAGCCGTTGTAAGCGCCTACTACCCGTTGGAGAAGGAATCAGGTCAAACGTAGTTCCCCTCTCTTGGATGATGAAGCTGCAAAGACTCTGAAAGATTCTCAGTAGAAAATGCACAATATGGACATGATGAAATATGCAATGGTATCCTTTGCTATATTCAAAGCCTAAACACGACAACCCACATTTTTAGCAATGGACATCCAATGAAGTAAAATAGCATTCACTATATAGATTAACTTAATGACAACCTTTTATAAATGACAACTCAAAGACAATTTCGTTTTTTTTCAAAAATATAAAAAATTATGACGATAGTCAAATCTTCAATCTTCACTCGAATTGGTACCAACAGTTAAATATGTTTTTTTTCTTTTTTAAAAAAAGATTGAATTAAGGTCTTCCTACACTTCAAGTGGTACCTCAAATATACTTAATGATCACAAGAATCCGTTCATCTTTTCATCAAACAAAGGTTTTGAATTGTATCATTCTCATGTTTCACGTGCCCTCCCGACAAAGGTAGTCTTATGTCAACACATGTTTGAAACATTGATTATAGGAACATTTTTTCAAGTGCACTCACACTCCAGACTTTCAATGTACCAACTGTGATACCATATGCTTGACTCCTTATGTAAAATCTCCACTAATGTGAGAACATTTGGAAATTATATCATGTAGGGCTTTTCATTGGCTTGTAAGTAGATTAGGGATAGTAGGATAGTTATTTGAGGTACAAGTGACTTGAATTCCTCCTTGAGCGTCCAACAGATTTTGTGCTCTTAATGATTGGTACGCCTTTGGCTTTAGATTCCCATCATTGTTCTCTTGTTCTCTGTTTCTCCCCCTTTCAAATTCTTTTAATTCTCATTTTGAAACGCTTTTCTCCCTTTTTTCTTTTTTTTCTTTTTTTCATTTTCTCATTTTTTTTAGCTTTTCTTCTCTTCCTTCTCTTTTTTTTTTTTCTTCTTTTGATTCCTTATTGTTTGATCTTTTTCTTTATTCACTTCTTTTATTATAATAATTTTCCCTTTTTTGTTGAGTAATTTTCCTTCCCTCCTTTCACTGACCCTTGTAGCGTATTCTTATACCTTTCTTTATTTCTTTTCTTCCACTTCTTCTTCCTTCTCTCTTTTTTTCTAGAAGTCTTTGCTCCTTTTTTTTTTTTTGGGCGACTCAAATCTTTGCTTTTGGAAATTTCAAACATGGATCTCTCTTATAATTCACACATTCTTGTGCACTCAAGATGTTTGGGCCAAGAGAGGATGTGCTCGTAAGCACTCAAGGGTAGTGGTTAAATGTGGTTTTTCCAAATGAAGGTTTTCAGGCTCAAAATGGGAAACTGGGTTAATGTAATTTGGTAAGGCTTGAAAGGCACATCGGGCCAAAAAGGCCTACAATCCTTTCTTTCTCAAAACCAAACAGTACTCATTATTTCTCCTCGAAAACATCCAGGTCAAGTTCTAGATCATCAGTGTAACACAATTGGAACTTTGATCAAAATCTCACCACACAATGCCCACATGAAACATAGGTTAGTTTATTCTTATCTTGATTGCATGCAAGATAATTTTCAAGGCATCACAAAACAGAAAGAGGTAATCACAAGAACTATAGTTTATCACCCACGCAAGTTAGTCTTTTCCATCATTACGAATATATTTTACATGCTCTAACCATATAGGTCCCAACCGAGCTGAAGACGTGACTCTAAAATTAATTTACAAACTTTTTTTTGTTTGGGAAAATGATTTACCGAACCCGAGAAGGGTTGCCTATGTATCTCATTTAACATGAGAACAATGTCGCGTAGTTCGGGCAGATATGACTTGGAAAAATATGCACAAACCATTTTTATAAAAGAATTTTTTTTTTTTTTTTTTACAGATAATAATACCGACCCAGAAGATGCCTACGTATCCCTTAAAATGAGAAAAGTACGCGTAGTTTCGTCCACATATAACTTTTGAAAATATGCACAAACTTTTTTTGTTTTTTTGCAAAGGATAATACCGAACTCCAAGCGGGGTGCCTACGTATCTCATTAATATGCGAATCAGGTACGCGTATTTCGGGCCCGATAAGGCATAAAATATTTAAAGATGTAGAAAACTCAAAGAAAATTCTCTGCCCTAACGTCCACTAAAATTTGTAGTCCTGATTTTTTAAATTTATTTTTTTAACCAATGTTTTATAGCCCTCTTAAATCGTCAATTTTTTTACTGTCTTGACTTTAACTACGAATTTTTATACAGTAAATGATTTGTTGTACTTTTTTTTGAAATGTTTTCTTGAATCTTTTTGTCTCTCTTCCCAATTTTCACGATATTCCAAGACATTGTTATGACAGGCCCCGACTGATGTCGGGGACGGTATCCCTACAAAAATATGAAAATAAATGTGAGAGCGGACAGAATGCAAAATAATAATAAAATAAGTGGGTGCCACCTCATAGTCCAAATACTCCCTAATTTATTCGTTTGACGTGGATATAATTGAGAAAATGTGAGGACTCTAATTTCGCTTATCCCCTGTCTCTTGCAACTTGGACAAAAAAAATATGGAATCTGCAATTTGAACATAAATTAATTTTTTTTCTCGCTGTAAAATAAGAGCAACTCAATGTAAAGTGTTAGTTTCCTATACATAATTCATAATCAAAATATCATCACAAATAAGGATAAACAAATAATACTGTTGTAATTACAGACAACAAAATATATCCACATACATAACAAACATTAATTGGCGCATCCTATCCCAATATATCACGACCCAAAACTAGCCTCGATGGCAAACCACATTTACTCTCCTATGTGAGCGAACCAACCACTCTAATCCAAACATTCCATCCAACCATAATAAACGAAAATAATTCGAAGACTTAAACTCCATTAACGCATCATTAATAACTTCTAAAATTTATCAATTAAACTATTCCCAAAACCGGAAGTCAGCACCACAAGAACATCTATCCTCAAATTACTAAATCTAGAGTACTAGGAGCTAAAATAAATAACAGCTAGTCCATGCCGACCTTCAAGCATCAAACACTGAATAAGAAGATCCTTCCATCTAGAAGCAAAGCTCACCTCACCCTGAGATCTGACGTGATGAAGACTGGCTAATTTGCGGTTGAGTTTGGAAGACGATGGCACGTTTGCATGCACTCACAATCACAGAAAAGAAACATACAGTAGGGGTCGTACAACACCAGTACTAAAAGAGGTATCATCGGCCACCTCCAATAAAAACAATATATTTTCCGATCACCTTAAAATCACTAATATCTTAACAGGTGATGCCAACAAGTATAAGATCATTCTACAACCGCACCAAAAACAAACCCCCACTCTAATGATGCACTCAAGCCTCCACATCATAAACTCTTTTGGGAAACGAGGTTATTAGATTAAGTATATTAACATATTTTCAAGATTCCATTCTCTTGTACTAATCCTGGTGGTCAGAACGTGACACTCCCGATCCATATACTATCCTGGTGTCCCCCTGAACGTGACCCCGTCCATTTACTATCCTGGTGTCGGAACGTGACACCCGATCCACTACTATCCTGGTGTCCGGAACGTGACACCAGAATCCACTACTATCCTTGTGTCGGAACGTGACCCTCGCTCCCCTAACACTACTTGTCAGTCTCGTAAACCCGATCCATTAACCTCATTCTTTTATGTTCCATCAAGCTTCTTTTTAATGCCAAGACATCATCATTAACAAAGAGGTTTTTTAAGGTTTGAGATGCAACGCCTCATCATGCTAATTCCATCACAATTATATAATCACATCATGCAATGCAACATATTAATCATATAGGCAGACTTTCCAATACGACCCAATACTATCATATCTGAAACATTCTCTAGTAATATTTTACTATTAATAGCATAACCATAACCACCTCCACCGAAGAGTTGTGATCAGCGATCTCCTTTCCCAAAGCGAAGCTGCGTTCTTTTTCGTTTTCTCTCTCTCCTTTGGATTCGGTTGTTTTCTCCCTCTCTTTGTTCTTCCTATTTTTTCTTTTTCAAACCTTCTTTCTTTTTTAACCCTAATAGTAATATATTTAAGTATAAAGATGATAAAATCCCCCAACTATTTGCTTTCAAGGTTATCTCTTTTAACCCCCAAGTAATGAATTATTAACATTAAAACTACTACTTTTAATTATAAAGCAGGAATAGTCCCCAAAATCGGCCCTTAAAACATTTAACACAAAATCCGACCCAGTGAAGGTTTACGCATCCTGTGACGGTCCACGCCGTGCCTACACTGTCCCGTCCTGCAGATTTTTCATACAAGCGTTAAGAAGACTCAAATTCATTCAGAGCCTGTGGACGGCCCCGTCATGGCCTGCGACGGTCCATCCTACCATCCCCCTGTTCCGTGAATTTCGAAAGTCGAGTCCTCTGCACTCAAATTTCTCAGGGTCTAATTGTTTGGGAACGAGACAAAACCCTCGCGGTCCGTCGTGGGAGTCCGTCGAATTAGACAGTTAATAACCCAGAATAAAACTCTACTGCTCAAGAACGACTAAACATTTCATTACAATAGATAACCATTTTACCCATCGTTCGTCCTCGAACTATCACCGAAGACAAACCAGGGCGACAAGGAGTACCTGAATCTTTTAACACGGTGTGGGTATCTTTCTTGTATATCAGCCTCCTTCTCCAAGTGACTCTTCAAACTGGCCGAATCTTCCATTGAACTTGTGGATGCAATTCTCCCTTGACCTCAACTTCGACTTCTCTAATCTAAATAGCAACAAGGCTCCTCCTCATAAGACAAATTCTCATCAAGCAGAACTGAATCCCAAAACGAATAATGTATTTCCATCCGCATGGTACTTTCAACATAGACACATGAAATACCGGAATGCACTCCTGACAGTGCCTTGGGGGCAAGGCTAAGTCATACGCTACCTCCCCTACCGCTTAAGTATTCAATGGTCCAATTATACCTTGGGCTTAGCTTACCTCTTTGAACCAAACCGCATCACGCCCTTCATGGGTGAAAACCTTGTTCAGCAAAACGTTCAACCCTCCAATGAACTCGCCCAAGTCTCTCACCTTTCGATGTCATATTCCTTTCCTTTCTGCCTACTCTGAGCTGCTAAAAGCTTTTCTTGAAATGGATTTCACTTTCTCTAATGAATACCTCAAAAAAGATCAGTACCCCATGGTCTAACCTCAAATTCATCAAACCACCCAAATGGGAGACCTACTCTTCTCCCATACAATGCTTCGCATGGGGACATAGTCAATACTTTCGCGCTTCTATTAATTGTACTGAGAACTCTGTCTAGGGTAAGAAGTTATCCCAATGACCACCAAATTCTATCACACATGCACGAACATTCTTCCCAACCTGAAATTGTTCTCTCAGACTGACCATCGGTCTGATGGTGAAATGCATACTAAGGTCCAACCTAGTACTAATTCGACATTCACTCATGCAATGTTCTTCAAACATAGAAGTAAAACTGCGTACTCTATCTGATATGAAGGGAAGTTGAACCGCCATGCAATCGAACAATTTCTGGATGCAAGTTTGGCTAACTTCTCTGCATTATAAGTCACCTTGACCGAATTAATGACCAGACTTAGTTAATCTGTTCCACTTAACCCAAATGAGTCATAATACCCATTTTTTTTTGGAAGACCACACGAAGTCCATTGCAATTCTCTCCCACGTCCATCAGGAAATGGGCATTCTCTGAAGTGTCCCCCAGGTCTCTGGTGGTTTCATACTTTACCTACTGACAATTCGGGCATGGAGCAACAAATCAACAAGTCACTCTCATCCTACTCCCACCAAAAATGTTGCTTTAGATCACGATACATCTTGGTTGCACCAGGATTATAGAATACTGAACTATGAGTCCTCTGTAAGAATAGTGTGAATCAAATCATCGACACGGGGTAACACATACCCTTCCTTAATTTCTCAAATAACCTTCCCTCATCCGATTTTTGCTTCTTTAGCCTCTCCCTCGCAACACCTTATCTCGTATCCGGATCAGTTTTCTCAGCAGTAAATTGTTTTCCCTTAAAACTTGTCAAGAAAGGAATTCTTGCACTCTACCTAGGCCAAAAAAATCCTCCCTTCCTCATTTACTTCTAGCCTCATAAAGTCATTACCAAAGCTGAACCTCTCTAGCCAATGGGCGTCTAGCAACTTGCAAATGGGCTAGACTTCCCACTTCTCCCTGCCTTTCTACTTAAAGCATCTGCTACACATTAGCTTTTCCCAGATGATACAAGATAGTGATCGTAGTCCCTTCAGTATGTTCCACCAATCCATCTCCTCTGTCTTCAATTCCAATCTTTCCTGAGTACAGAACAGACGGTAAACTACGATGATCTGTATCGACTTCCCATTTAACCCCCATATAGATAGTGTCTCATTGCTTTAAATGCAAACACTACCGCAACCAACTCCAAGCGTGGTTCGAATAATTACTTCCTCGCACATTTATTGCCTCGAACATAGCAATTACATTCTTCTCTCTTGCATAACACTGCACCACCATAATAAGGATCTCCATCACAATAAACAAGAGTTCTTCCCTCTACTGGCCAAGGTGGAGAAGGTGCATAGTCCGCAAGGTCCTGAGTTTCTGAAGATTTCGTCGCCCTGCGTCTGACCATCAACAAGTGGACATTCTGCTTCGTCCAGATCGTCAATTGGGAAGCACATGAGAAAATCCCTGACAAAAATCGACGGTAATAGCTACTAAACCAACAAAGTCTCCTTACCTCTTCACATTATTGGGTCTTACCACCAAAAAACCAATTCTTCCACCGCTTTCTATCTTGAAGGATCCACATCCTCCATCCTTAGAAACCACGTGCCCCAAGAAGACCCTGACTCTAGCCAAAACTCACCCTTGGAGATTTGGCATAAAGCTTTTCTCTCTCAAACATTTCCAAATACAATTCTCAAGTGCCCTCATGTTTTTCTTTTCTTGCTCTTTGAGTATACCAGTAAGTCATCAATAATACAACGACAAAAAGATCCATATACTGGCTTAAATCCCATTCATCAAGCTCATGAAAGCAGCAGGGGTCTTTCGTAAGCCCAAAGACAGTTACTAAGAACTCATATGCCCTACCTGTTTCGTGAGTAGTCTTTGGCACATCTCTGCCCGTAATTTTCAATTGATGATAACCAGACCCCAAATCGATTTTTTGAGAAGGTACACGCACCTTGTAATTGTCGAAAAATCATCAATGCGAGGAAGAGGATACTTTTTTCTTAATAGTTACTTTATTCAGTTGCCCTGTATCTATGCACATCCGAAAACTCCATCTTTCTTCTTCACAAATAAAACCAGCACCCCAAGGGGATGCACGTGGTCTAATAAGCCTTTTCCTAACAATTCTTGAGTTGGGCCTTTAACTCATTAAACTCTACTGGAAGCATTCTATAAGGGGTATGTGTAAATGGGGCGGTACCCGTGCTCCAGATAATGCAAAAGTCAATATCTCCTATCTGGGGCATACCAGGAAGGTCTGCGGAAACACATCCAGAAACTCACGGACTCCCGAAAACTGACTCATTGAAGGCCCTTGGGTAGTATCACATCCACCTGAGTTGTGCCAAAAAGCTAAACCCCTTTTACTAACCATTCTCTTAGCACAAGAAAAGAGATGATATGAACTGGAGTGGAAGTGTAGTCACCCTCACCACAACTAACATAATTGTCCCAGGCTTGGCCAAGGTCACAGTTTTGGCATTAACATGTAAAGATTGCAAAATTTGAGAATCCAAGTCATACCCAGAATTACATCGAATCAACCATTTCTAAGATAACCAAGTCTACAATGAGTATTTGCTTGCTCCCCATAAGTCACAAGAAAGACCTATACATCTTTTCAAACTATCACGATTCACCCACCGATTAGAACAACGAACAGGCATTTCAAGCAATTCACAATTTAAATTAAGGCCAGTAGCAATTCGAAGAATACTGATGACAATGTGGAGCCAGATCAAATAATACAGAAGCCATGCAATCACGAACCAAAAGTTACCTGTGATAACAGCATCTGATGCTCGCTTCCGACGCCCAGTGCAAGCGTAACAATGGCCCTATCACTTGTCTGCCCGTTGCCCCCTACCATGTGCGCTGCCGTAGTTCCCATTTGTCCCGTCACCCCGGCAGTTTTGGTGACCACCCTTACCTCGGCCACATGTCCTCCCATTTATGGCGGCCTCTCCATGACGCACCTCACCTCTGGCTATTGGGGGTCTTTACCCTTGTTTTGTACAAAACCCCTAATAATGTCCGATCTCTCCACATCCTAATACTCTCTTGATTCAGCATAGGTCTTTTGTGAGAATGAAGAAGTCTGGGGATAACCTCCAGACTCAGAGAAATGTGGACCGGTCTGCGGTGGACCCCCAGCTATGGCCCTAGCATTGAAAGACTGATAGTCGGGCTGGAAAACTCCTGAACCTGCCCTCTTGATTAAGAACCCACGAAACTCGCCTGCTTAACGATACTTCCTTAGTTGTTGAATGCCATGTGTAATTCCTCTGGCTTCACTCCCTCCACTCTATTACAAAGGCCTAAATAAACCACTCCTGAAAGGATTTTGGTCTGCAGTAGATACCTGTAGGCTGAATCTGCAAATCTAACCTCAATCCCTTCAACAAAATGGCGAATCCTCTCTTGGACTAAAGCAAAGCTGAGTGGCATACCTAGATAATAATTGCACTGACACTTAGCCTCATACGCAGTGACCGCATCCTGCCTTGCTCTTTTAAAAAGATCAAGGAACTCAAATCTCTCCTCCTATCCCTCAAGTCCGGGTATATACTTCTCCATAATAAGCTAGAATGACGCCCAGTCAATATGTGGTGCCTGTGCTGTTGGACCCCCACCTCACATATGACCGGCCACCACATTTTGGCGTTTAACCCTGAAACTGATAGTTTACAACACCCACGCCAAAAATCATTTCACTATGCCCATTTTTATGTAGTAACTCATGAAAATCAACCAAAAATCGTATGCATCCTCAGATTCACAACCCTTGAAAACTGAGGTTTCAATTTAGAACTTACTGAAAAAAAGTTCATGTTGATCACTTGTCATTATAGTCCCTGTAGTCCAATCGAGGAAACGTGCCTATTTTCAATGAGGCATCCATGCCGGGGATCCACATAGCCCTGCATGTTGTACTCCGTAACCTGAGGTTGGTGGTGCAGAAACACTAGAGGGTCTGGCCCTGATCAGATACCCCGCTAAGCTAAGCAAGACCTGATTAACCCATCTCTGGGTTAGGTTGGGGTGTAATTCCTCATTCTTGCACTTGCTCATTCTCCCCTTCCTCCCCTCTCTTACTACTTCCTCATCGCGTGGATGAGTCAACCGCCTAGTAAACTAGAATGGGCCAGGTGCTTTTCCTCTTCCTGTAGAGGACGTCTCCCAGCGACCTCTACCACGCCTCTTGCCACTTGCTGCCTCTTTGACTACAAGCCCTAGTGGTTGGCTCAGAGGCTTCTTGTCTTGCCGGTGTTGGTGTTGGCGCAGTTTGTTGGCTCTAGTTTCTAACATCTGCGAAAAGAGTGAAATGGTCATATACCAATTTGTATCACCTAGATACCAATTGGATCCCAGTAATAGCACGAAAGAAGAAGGAATTGAATTTTCCTAAAGTCCCCTATCAGCCTCTCAAGAAACGTAAAGAGGCGTCCCCCTACCGTTTCCTTAAGAACTCTATACTAGACCTGTTCTTGTTGGTGATGAGACCAACAACCTAATGCCCGATACTAAGTTTTGTCACGGCCCAAAACTAACTATCCGCGAGTGGCAACCCACATTTTACGCTCCTATGTGAGCGAACCAACCAATCTAACCCCTGCATTCCAACATAATAAACGAAAATAATGCGGAGACTTAAAACTCATTAACGAAATCAATTAAATAACTTCTAAATTTATCAATTACTATTCCCAAAACCTGGAAGTCATCACCACAAGAACATCTAATCCTCAAATCACTAAATCTAAGAAAAAGGTTTTATCTAGGAAGCTAAAATAAATAAACAATCTAGTCTCATGCCGAAACTTCAAGGCTCAAGACTGAGAAGAAGATCCAGTCCAAGCTAGAAGCAATAGCTCACCCTGAGATCTGACTTGATGAGACTTGCTTAGGTTGCGGTTGAAGTTGAATACTAATGTCACCGTTTGCTGCCTCCACAAATAACAAGAAAAGAAACATACACGTAGGGGTCCAGTAAAACACAAGTCTAGTAGGTATCCATCGGCCAACTCAAAATAATAAAACAATAATATTTCAGCTAATAACTCAAAATAGAAAAAAATATAATTTCAGATAATAACTAAACTCAACTAAATATTCTTTAACAGCTGATAGCAACAAGTATAAGAATCATTTACAAACCTCACCAACCACACATCTCTGAGGACTCAAGCCTCCACATCATACTCTTTTTGGGAAACAGGTTCTTAGATTAAGTATATTAACATATTTCAAGATTTATCTCTTTACTACTCCTGGTGTCTGCGTGACACTCTGATACATATCTATCCTGGTGTCGGAACGTGATAATCATGCTGCACACAATTACGCACAAGGAGCCTTTCATACTACCCAATCATATCATTCTCTATTAAAGTTTAACTATGAAATAGCATAAACCATAAACCTACCTCTCACGCCAGAGGTGTGATCAAGCAATCTAACTTTCCCAAAGCTGCGTTCCTCCCTTTCTTTTTCGTTCTCTCTCTTGATCGTACGTTGCTTCTCCCTCTCTTTGTTCTTTCTATTTTTTTCTTTCAAACCCTCTTTCTTTTTATACCAAAAATTCTATATAATTAGTATAAAAGAATATAAATCACCCCACTATTGGTTTTCAAGGGGTTAGCTATATTTAACCCCCCAAGTAATTGAATATTAACATTAAACCACTAACTTATTATAATTATAAGAAGGAATAGTCCAAAACTCCCTTAAAACATTTACAGAAATCTGACCGCCCTGTCCCAAGGTTACCGCAGCCTGTGGCGGTCCATCGTGCCTACGAGGTCCGCCTGCGATTCGTCAACAACACACACATTCGTTCAGAGACGCAATTCATTAAAGAGTCTGTGACGCCCGTCATTGCCTTCACGGTCCGTCCTGCCATCCCGTCGTGACGTTCAGAGAGTCGATCTCCGCAACTCAAATTCTCAGGGTCAAGTGTTTTTGGAACGAGACACCCCTCGATTGTCCCCCGTCTTGACATGAACGTTCCGTCGTGGTCCGTCGACTTCGACCGTAATTACGAGAATATACGCTACTGCTCAAAATGACAAACAAGGTCGTTAAAAATATTTGACCCTTTTATGCCTAGGGTAGGGCCTATCGATTTGAAGGATGCATACGTCATTTTGCAATATTTCATTGGCCCCCAAAACTCAAATTTATACAAATTTTATTGAATAAAACTTAAGGGAATACTAATAGGGGAAATGTATACAAAATAATCAGTCCCACGCAGGGTACAACCCTAACTTAATGCCTCCAAAGAAAGATCCTTCTTCTTTTCTTGGCTTTTTGTAATCTTCAGATGTCAAAAACTTCGAATATGCTAGTATCTTGTGAAGCATCTTTCGTTAACGTATATAAACCTATAATCATCCTACCCTATGAGTCCATGATTTCTCAAACACCGTTACATCCTTCAAATTCCACCATTATGGGCGTTGCCTTTTTAGGCTAGAGCCATTATTGACTCAGGTGGTCTTTCTAATGGATTCAACACGCCCTTGGTGTGTTTGAGTCATCTTAGGGCTGCTGCTTAAATTCGGATTTGGTTTTGCGTTATCCTAGGGGACTGAGAATTGGTATGAATTGACGGTTACCCGAGTTGGACAACACGTGGGTGAAGCTAATAACCGACGTTGGATTGGACCGCAAGCCCACTATTTGTTTTTTACTTAACATCCAAAGCTTACGACTTGTGTGTTTTTCTGAAGGAGGGTCGGGTAAGCCCCGTAACTTCCTTTGTCCTATGCAAACTAATTGTCATTTGACGGAAATTTGTCATGAAATGCATACAAATATATATCTACAATACAAATAAATAATGAATATATACAATAAACAAATAATACGCAAATAATAAAATACAAGATATTAAAAACCATAGAACAAAAATTTCCTCATTTGAAAAAAAATTAAATTAATATTGTTTAAAACCTCTAAACCTCCCAGCAGAGTCCGCATTCTTTTTAACATCCCTACTCCTGTCTCAATAGGGGCGAAACGTCGCGGCAACTCAAAAATAATAATTGATTCAATTTTAACAAGTTTTTAAAAAATAAAACCGAGTTTTTTACAAGAGTCGCCCCTAATTTTAGGAAAAGTACTCAGGAACAATTTATTAATCTACTAAACCAATTGAGTCTAGGTAAGGGGTTCAAGTTATTCCGAAGGGAAGGGGTTAGGCACCCTCTCGGAATCCCCAAATGTGTTCCCCGACTGAATTTCATGTTTTTTTTTCCAATTGAGGAAGAATAATAAAATAATATACAGATATAATAAACAGCATAAACAAAATAAAATAATAATCATCCGGTCTAAATTTCGCCTAATAACGTCAATATTCACAAATAAGGAAATAAAAGGTAATAATTCGAGCTTTTCGAATGCTTTCAAAAAGCAAGTTTTGGGTACCTGTAAAACACTTAGTAAGAGTTTAGTGTCAAATAAATAAAAGTGAATTACTCAAATAATAACTAAAAAATAAATATCCGTCTTATTAACATGTAGGGCCTTGAATCGACGTAATTTTTCTTTCATCGTCCAATTTTAACAATTTACCAAACAAGTTATATGAACTTAAACTAAACTTTTCCGTCTTTAATATTGGGGAGTCCTCCAAAACCAACGAGAGTTTTTCTCATTGCCTTTTAAAAATATATTTAATATAACTTGGAACATCAACAAAACATAACAAACTTATCCCAAGAGAATTGGAAATAACAAGCAAACTAAAACACCATAATTTAATTAAAAATGAAAAATACCATAACGTAATAGATAAAAATAAAAATACATTAACATAGAATAATAACAAAAACTCCTGGAAAAGTTAGATAGCAAATAGTTGACTAACAATTTTAAAAGAATAATAATAATTAATAAATAAACATCAAATCATAACAAATGCTAATAATTAAAAACTACCATCAACAACAAATATAATTGACTTTTAGAACTACATTAAACTAAAAAAAAAGCTACTATAATAACAGAAAACATAAAAGTAGCTGCAATTAAATAAAAACACGGCCTAAGAAAAAAGTTTTACCTGGTTCTGGGCGGCGAACCGAAACTACGAGTTTTGAAAGAGACTACTCCACCTCCTCAACTCGAAACAAACCACAAAAACACTTAAACATTTTTTGAACTATGGTGAACCCTACTTCTCAAAATTTGAGTATTCTTTGTTTTCTCTCCCCAAATCCCCTCTTTTTTAAAATATTGAAATAAAGTGGGTTTATATAGAAACCCAAAAAATCCTCAAAAAGGATCAAATACCGATGGGGGGACTATGCCAAAAATGACTTGTTTGAGTGACAATGTGGGAAAGGCAATTTTTATTTTTTATTTTTTATTTGACTCTAAATGGAGAATTTTAAAATCATCGGACCAAAATTTGCTATTAATAAATAAAGCTCCAAAATCACGAATTTTAAAATGTTAGGGCCAAAATTTGGGTGTCCACCAGCATGTAATCAAGGCAATCTCAATCAAGCTCAACCCACAACTACATTTTCCTGCTCTCCTTATGCACATTTATTTACCAAATTAGGGTCCCATCTCATAACAAAATATGCAAAAAGTTGTTGATGGTATAACCCTAAAAAATAATTAGTTTTTAAATATAAAAATATCCAATTGTTGAACATATCATTAAAAAATATTTTTAATGAAAACTCAATATGTGTCACGCCCCGACTAACCCTCGGACGCGGACCATGAACCTAGGACCACAAGTTCTCCCGAACTAACCTGCTGACATGATCAAGAGTCATACTAAAGATAATAAACTGTCGTGAAGCTAAATCAGACTTACAATCTAAAAAGATGGGGAATACCCATATTTGTATAACTGAATATTGAAAAACAATGAGTTTAATAAAAAAGAAAATATTACTTAATACTAAGTTTGGAATCTAACTATAAATACAAAAATAGCGCTAAACTAAACTAAGACTAAAATACTGGGACCAAGCCCCAGCTAGTCTTCAAAAACTGGAAACTAAATACTAAAGACCTGAATGAAACCAATGACTGTTTGTCCTCGGAGAATGAATGCTCACCACTGAATCTGCTGAACTGGAGATCGGAATCGATCTATGCGTGATCTGGATGGCTGAGAACCGACCTACATCACGAGAAGATGTAGCGCCCGTATGCGCCAGTACTTGAAAGGTACTGATCATGTAGGATAGAGAGAGATTAATAAAACATAACTGAACAAGCATAAAAAAAACAAGTATAATAATCTGACGTGATTGATGATTTATGACTAACTTGGATGCAATGAACAATTATACCTGCTGAATATGAACTCTGATATATACTGTGATAAATGTTCAATGCAAAGTGTGACGCAGTGTGGGGATCTACTTAATAACAGATACTAAAATCCCATAAAGCTTAAATGTGGGAGTCAATGTATACGGCCCCTTCGCAAGGACCATATACCCGCTAGAGGTATAAAGACATGCTGGCGTGTCACTAAACTGAATTGCCCAAGAGGAGATTTAAACCACCTACTAGTTTTATTAGTTTCCTGGACTAATGGGTACCCTAACCCTAGTCCAACTTGGTATTATGCTACCCCAATGATTTGTAAATTAAATGATTATAATCTGAATTTCGTAAATATCTGAATAAGCTCAAAAAAACTGAACATGCAAACTTAGAAGCAACAATTAATCTGTTTATGCATTTATAACTGAGGCATGTATTCTGAAGTGTCTAAAAATTTATATGACCTAGCATGTTTAATTCAGAACTAAGAAATACAAAGCTGGGTTCTGAATTCCATGCTATAATCTGATAATAATTAAATAATTCTGTTGGGAACATATATTTAATAAATTCATGATTTATATCAAAGTTCTAGAACCCTAGGTTGTAATCATGATAAGAGAATCAATATGTGACTGAAACGAAGGACCCTATGGGTGGAAGGAACCCACTAGTTAATGCCACATACTGGTGATGAAATCCACGGAAAAATACTTAAGTTTCGGGGTCTGGAACTGCTGGCGCTTGTTGGCGTTCTTGACTAGGTTCTTAAGTTTTTTTCGTCTCCTCTCTTGAGTCTAATTTCCTCCTAATTTTTAATTTAATGATTTTGACTGGATATTGTTTATTATGTTTTTTAGGCTTAAACTGACTAAATCTGATTTTTTAAAAGTCAAAAACAACGTAACTTATAGGGTTTAACAGACTGGAAAGGGTCAAAAAGACCCCTGGGAAGGTTGTTTGTTGGGCCTCACGACGGCCAGGAAATTACGGTCCCGTCGTGGCGCCTGACGCCCCGTCGTTGGGTCTGTCTTGAGGCCTTTTCGACAGGCCTTTTTTGGTAAAATGAATTGTTGACTCTTGAATCAAATGGCCATAACTTTTTTACCTGAGTTCTGATTTTAAAGAAATTAATGTGGCTATGGAAAGATAATTTAATTATCATCTTTGGGTAGGTCCATGGGAGACCTACTTCATTTTGTGCTAAGAGTTATGATCGGTTTTTAAGTTGACCCAACTGTATTTCCCCTTCACCTGCCGTAAAGTTTCCACCTCGGACCGTATTTCCACCTACAACCATTCAGGAGGTTGCTGGTCATCCATAGCTCTTGTCAGAGAGTGGTTGAAGGGAGTCTTGTCGATGTCACTCGGCTACGGACCGTCGTTTGCCTACAGACACGTAAGTTCATCCGTCGCCAAGACTTAACCAATTTTTCTGGCTTAAAATTTTTTGGAGGTTTCCTGATCCAATCGAACGACGGTTTGTGCAGCACGACCCGTGTTCAGGATACGGTCCTGTCGATGCCACCTTTTGTATCACCTGCATATTTTTTTTGAAAACAAAATTTTTGGTCTTTTTTGGTACGGTGTGTTACATATCTTCCCCCCTTGGGAACATCCCGTCCTTGAATGAAAACTAACTACTGAAATAGAGGGAGAAGATATTTTAAACCAACTAATAAACACTGAGAACTGAGTTCTGACTGAATTGGATTCTGAGTACAATGCAATTACCGCTAAAAAAAAAAATGAAAGTACAAAACTGAGGGAACTGTTCCTAAAATTGAATTTACGCCTGAATGACTATAAAAAAAAACTAGAAGGAAATTTACCTAAAGCTGGAGTGATCGGAAAAAAGGAAGGATACTTGGTTTACATGGCTGCTTCTGCTTCCCAAGTATCTCCCTCATGGACTGACTCCTCACAAACCTGACTGACGCGAATTCTTTTGTTTCTCAACCTCTAACCTGGCGGTCAAGAATCTACTGGTACAATCCTCCATAAACAGACTATCTTTCACATTCACCCCCCCTCTAAATGGCACTATAGAGTTTGGGTCACCCTCGCACTTATTCAAGTGTGAAATGTGGAAGACCGATGTCACTGCTGCTAATTTGGTTGGCAACTCTAACCTCATATTGACAACCTTGACAATCCTTTGTAAGGGCCTACCTATCTAGTACTTAGCTTCCCTTTCTTTCTTTCCAAATCCTCATCACCCCTTTCATAGGTGAGACCTTTCAGAAAAACCCATCAGTAACTTGGAACCTAGTTCCCCTTCTCCACTTACATCTGCATAAGATTCTGCGACTTTGGTTGAACTTAGTCTACGTCTAATGATTTTGCACTTTCTCCATAGCATAAATTACTGAATCTGGCCCAATCAAAGTTGTTTTCACCTACTTCAAACCAACCAACAGGAGATCTACATCTACGCCATATAAAGAATCATAAGGGGCCATCTTAATGCTAGAATGGTTAGCTATTAGTGTAGCAACTCAATAAGAGGAGTATCATCCCAAATCTTGACAATCGATCACATAAGCTCTAAAACATATCCTCTCAGGTCTGAAGGTACGCCTGCCTGCCCACCGTCTGTGGATGACATGTTGTACTAAGGTTAAACTTGAGTACCAAGACCTTTTTGAAAATGAACTTCCTAAATGAGAGGAATTGAAGGACATTTATCTAAGATGGATTATACAAAGGAACCCCAATGCAAAACCTCGGCAATTCAGTAAGGTAAAGCTGCCATAGTCCTCTGCGAATATTAATCTTAACGCCAAAAAACGAGAAGACTTATCATCATATCAACTATCACCCAAATTGACTCATGATGTCGCGAGTCTGAGTTCACCCTGTGAGGAGATCCATAATTGATCACATCCCCTTCCAAGTAGGAAATTTTGATCTCTGAGTCATACCCCTGTTTCTGATGTTTCTACCTTGACCTTCTGGCAATTGAGGGAACTTACTCTCAAAGTCCCTGCTATCATCCCCTCTTCATGTCATTCCACAATAGACTTCCCACAGATCGCGGTACATCTTAGTGGCACCTGAATGAATAAATACCTAGCGTTTATTAGCTTCCTGCAAGAATATGCTGCCACGACTCTCCCCACATCAGGAACACACAATCTACCACCTTGGTAGCGAAGTAACACCTCTCCCTCGTGGGGGAGAAAAACCTCCACTCTCTAATTGTTTGACCTACACAGTTTAGTTCATGCAAGACTCGGTCACTCTCTTTCTTTTCTTAAGCTTCACTACCAAAAGACGATTCTGCCCCATTATGAAACGTTACACGAACATCACCGCTGTCTTATATGCTCATAGGAGACTCCAGCGAAGAAACCTGTGAAACAGCCTTCACTAAGCTCCTTTCTTTTTCCTTCCTCGACATGGGCTACCTACCTTATAAATCTGCGACGAGCAATACGCCACTAATTCGCCTTTCCCAGGATATACTGCAACACTCCTATCAAAATCCTTAAGGAACTCAAGCCATTCCTCTTGCTAAATATTCCACTCTTTCTGGGTGAACACATACTGAAGCTCTTTGTTCGGTGAACACATCTACATGACACCATACATAGTGTCTCCATATCTTGAGTTGCAAACACCACTCCTTCAGCTCGAGTCAATGGTTGGATAGTTCTTCTCATGCACCTTTAAGCTATGAGAAGGCCATAAGATAGAACCTTATCTCTCTCTTGCATCAACACACAACCAAGGCCAACTCTGGATGCATCGCAATAGATCACATCACCATCGAACCCTCTGGTAGATTCAGACAGAGTTGTAGTCCACTCTAGTTTTCAATTCTGTGAAGCTTTTGCTCAACCATCATCTAACCATTGGAACTTTGGAACCGCCATACCAAAACTCCTTCTTTTTTTCCGCACGACTTACACGCCCGTGATGGGTTCTTATACGCCACAACTAGGGCACGTGGGGTAAGTGGGTTGTTGCCTGAAACACTTCCCTGAGACGTAGATCCTGGTGGCTCTTCCCTTCTGGTCATACCTATTCTTGCGGATAAGAACACTAGCTTATGACGGGGCTGAGCTAAAAACCTTCTGTTGACCCTGCTCGCGATTTTCACACCACTCAATTTTTCTACTGAAAGTAGTCATAGTTTCCCAGTCCCTATCCTTTCTTATTTTCCTTATCCTATTCCCCTAAACTTATCACCCTCAACCTGGTGGAAGCATGATTCATAAGCCTAGAGGTGTTTCATTCTCCCAGCAACATCGCCTTTTCTGGGCACTCTGTTCTTCACCAAATCCTGATACTCCTACAAGAACTTATCATTCATCTAGCCCTGGAGTCCAGCAAACCACTGTGGATGAGAATACCTTGAGAGTTTGGTTAAACTTTAGCCCATAATGTTGTACTGTTTAATGTTTTCCTGCCTCAAGTTCATGAATTCTCGGACTCCTTGCGTCTCCTCAACTCTATTGGACAAACCTGCGAGAACAGTCTCACTGAAGCACTCCCAGTAAGAGGAGGTTGCAATTTGCAACCCCTATTCTCCGTCCACCTGAGTGTACCCCAGATATGAGCCACGTCTTTCATCTGGTGACACCAACTCACCCTATAATTCCCAGTAACTGATCACCTCAAAGATCTTCTTGATTTCGTCCAAGAAATTCTGAGGAATCTTCCATTAGTCTTGCATACTAAGATACTCAGCGGTTCATCCTAACAAAGTCACAGACCCTGCTGTTGCTGATCCCCTATTTTCATTCATTGGATTTATGGAAACCGATTGTTTGCTGGGTTGGGTCCAGACTCTGAGCCAACCATTTGTATGGCCATTCCTGAACTCAGCTTTGATACTTTCTTGCTCCTGGGATTGGAGGAGACTGCGTTTTTTGCATTCCTTTCATTCGCATTCCTAGCGTTACTCTCGAGGAGGCATGATCTGAAACTAGAACGTCAAGTTAGAATGGATAAGATCATACTTACGCAGGATAAGAGTAAACAAGAAAGTGATGTTTTTTCCTAATACTTTATAGCCCCCTAATAGATGTGGTGCACTTCACACCCATGAAAAGGACTCTACGTGTGTCGGCTTTTTTAAGACATCTTCGTGATTCTTGAACCTAGTGCTCTGATACCTACATTTTGTCATGCCCTGAGCTACCCCCGGACGCGACACGGAACCAGGACAACAATGCTCCCAAGTTCAACCCTGCTGACATGATCATGAGCATACTAAAGATAATAACAATTGGCGGAAAGCTAAATCATACTTAAAATAAAAGATGGGGAATACCCATATCTATAACTGAGATATTTGAAAAATAATGAGTTTAATACAAAAAATATTAACTAACTCAAACTAAGCTACATCTAACTATGTCCCTTGAAAATAGCATCCTACACTAGACTAAAATAACTGGGACAGCCCCAGCTAAAATCTAGCAAAAACTAAAACTAAATTTACTAAATATTGAAATTAACTCATGACTGTTGTCCTCGGATAAGGAGGACTCACCACTGAATCTTGCTGAACTGGATCAGGAAATTGATCTAATGCTTAACCTGGATGCTGAGAACCTGAACCTACATCACGAGAAGATGTAGTGCAACGTAATCGTCAGTAACTTGAAAGGTACTGATCATGTAGGATAGAGTAGAGCTTAAATAAAACTAACTGAACAAGCCCGAAAAAAAGTATAATAAGTTTGAACGTGTGTGATTATTTTATGAGCTAACTAGATGAAACGACCATTTTATAACATGCTGAAATTGACTACTGAATATACTCGATTAAATGGTCAATGCAGAGAGTCTACTGAACTGTGGGAGCTATCTAATAACCGATCATAAACCACATAGGTAAAATGTGGGAGTGACGATGTATAAGCCTCTTCGAAGGACCCAATTACCCTGCCAGAGGTAATAAAGACATGCTGGGTGATCCTAAACTGATTGCCCACATAGGGGACTTAACAACCTACTAGGCTAGTAGTTTCTGTGACTATTGGGTACGCTAAACCCTAGTCTAACTCGGTATTATGCTACTCCCAATGAATTTTTTGATTAATGATTATAATCTGAATTCGTAAATACTGAATAGCTCAAAACTGAACATGAAAACTGAGAATTGCAACAATTAATCTTGTAATTATTCATTTATAAACTGAGGCATGTAAATATCTGAAGTGTCTAAAATTATGACCTAGAATGTGTAATTCAAGAACTAAAAAAATACAAAGCTAAGTGTTTCTGAAATTCATGCAATAATCTGAGTAATAATTGATAATCTGATTTGTGAATATATATTTAATAAATTCATGAAGTGTATAATCAAAGTTCTAGAAAACCCTAGGTTTAAATATCATGATAGAGAATCCAGATTTGACTGAAACTAAGGACCCTATGGGTGAAAGGAACCCACTTTTAAATCCCAACATACCTGTGATGAAATCCACGAGAAAATACTTAGTTTTGGGGGCTGCACACTGCGGAATCTTTTGGCGTTCTTTAAACTAGGGTTATTTAGCATTTTTTTTCTCCTCTCTTGCTTCTAAATTTCTAAGTTTTTTGATTGGGAATGATTTGGGACTTGGATATGTTTTTTATTATGTTTTCTAGGCTTAAACTTGACTAAAATCTAATGATTTAGGGTCAAATGACATAACTTAAGGTTAAAAGGAGTGGGAAAAGGTCAAAAGACCCCTGGGCAGGTTGTTTGTCGGCCTCACGACGGCCAGACCCTGACGGTCCCATCGTTCCCCGACGCCCCAATCGTTGGGTCCGTCGTGGGGCCTTGCCTACAGCCTTTCTAAAATGGGCATAAAACTTTTTACCGGAGGTCTAATTTTAGGAAAGTATGTTGGCTATGGAAAGATAATTCATTTATATTTGTGGGTAAGGTGATGGGAGCCTAACTGTAATTTCCCTTAAACCTGGCTTGTAAATTTGCCACCGACGGACGAGGGTTCACAGACGAACCAAGATGGTCTCCATAGCTCTTGTCCATAAGTGGGTTGAAGGGAGTCTGAATCGACGGTCACAGACTACGGACCTTCGTTTTGGAACCTAACGACCCGAAGTTCCATCCGTCCGTCCAAGACTTACCAATTTTTCTACGCTAAATTTATTTTGGTGAGTTTCTGATCCCATCGAACGGTTTTTCCAGGAAGGATCCTGGTTCGGATACAGTCCGTAGATGCCACTTTGGTAGCAACCTGCCGATTTTCTAAAAAAACAAATTTTTGGTCTGTTTTGGCTACGGGGTGTTACAAATATTTTTTGGGAGCTTAAGCATCAATTTATTTTACGAATCTGTTCTAGTTTTTGTAGTGCTCCTTATTGTGTTTTCAGATCCAGTTTGAATGTTTTATCACATAAGTTCTAGAACTGATACAATTGGGGCCGCCTTGCTGACCTTGAGTAAATATAGGATTCCGCTACGTTGAAGTCCATCGCTCATGTTCATTTAAACTTTTTGAAATGCCCCTTGCCCATTTACTCATGCCCAATATCGAATAATAACCTCTTACCCTCCGTGGCCTCATATCTATTCTTACCATCAACTTTTTCAATTCTTGAAGTGTGTATGCCTTTGGCCATTCAAAAAAAAAAATTCTTCAAATCTATCTTCCACTTTCTATCTATGAAATCTTTAAAGCATTGCAACATAATGTCAGGCCAAGAATAATGATCTAAACCAAGATATATTGTTATAGTTCCTTCTATATCCTTCATTCCTATTAGATCTAACCACATTCTCTCTTTCTTCAAATGCATCCTTAATTTTTTTTAAAAAAATCAGGTCCATGACGCTCTTTAAAAATAATTATAGCGGTACGCGGAAGTTGTTGACATGTTTCATTAAGAAATATAATTAATTTTCATACACTCAACCAACCTCTTCGATGTATTGGTTCTTTCTTGCAATTAAAAATTTCCCACCATATGTGCTTCAAGTCTTCCTCGTCACAACAATTACTCTGGCCTAAAATACTCCATCCCCTAATAGATTCTTCACAACGCACACAAAATGGCATATCAAAACTTATCACCTTTTTATCTCCAAGCTTACAATAGAATAGGATAGTTTTTCTCCAAATGTAGAACTAACCTTAAATTTCGGCAATGATTCAATTGGGTCTCCCCCACGCAATTTTTATTTTTTTTCCTTGCTCACCATGCCTAACTATTGTATGTCAACAAAACAACATGTGGATTTCAAACATGTCTTGACAGTCCTTAGGGGTGTAATATAGTCTTTGGATCAACAGACTTATCCAATATAATAACTTCTAGTCAATATTCCTTGATACCTTGCGTAAACTCGGTCCCTCACCGAACATGTAATGATCCCATAAAATTTATGGATCTTGAGATGTTTCAGAATTGATTCCAAATTTGAACTCCGACGAATTTATATCCATGAACAGTTTTCGGAAGGACACTTTAGGTGATAACTCTCTTATAATCAAACAAAATTAATGTCAACTATTTGATACCAATTTGATCCATAAGATAGCTCAAAAAACAAATAAACAATTAAACTTACCAAGCAGTATTGGACAATTTATCGAAATCATAAATTTTTTGGTACTGAAGAGCTGGCCATCTCCATAAACGTACTTTTTTTTTATTTTTGTAAATTTGTTTCATAATAATCAATCTATTTATAGTGTCGTTGTTTATATCAGATCTTCATCATACCAATTCATCAACTCGTCACTAGCATTCATTACGACTAAACAAACTAAATTATTCTAGCATAAATCAATATTTGTTTTCTGAGTTTTCAAGAAAACAAAAATGTCGCTCCACCATAATACCAATTTTGAATTATCCATAGCCTGTTCCTCAATGTTAAGCAAATTAATATTTGATAATAAATCAACAATTACTCTTCTTATGATCAAGAAGACTCGTACCCTATATCATATGTTATTAATTGTTTGCCACATTCGCTAAATAATGTAACTTAATCTCAAGTTTCATCAATAGCTGCAAGCCTACTCCTAATTGCAAGTGATCGCCTCACTAGACCATTATAAAGGCTAAGTAATACTCATGATATTCTATCCCTCAAACATCAACATACTTTTTTGTTGTAGGATAATTTGATGTCATGGAATTACGGATAACAAGAGAAAAAACAGTTTACTCATTTTTTTTAAACCAAATTCATGCAACTGGTCTGCCATTGTGATAAAATGTGCATAAAAGTTGTTTCTACTTTTGGTATCATGTAATTTCATACAATTAAATTTATAATATAACATGAAAAAGTGTATTAATTTCCTGATGGAGGAAATTAATATATTTTCTACAACCCCTATATATAGTCTAGTTAATGCAATCACTTTGCAACTAGGTATGAACTATTTTTTGATGAACTTGAGATTTAAGTACATTGGTTAGCGAACGTTGTCCACCAATTTGTATACATAATGATATGGTTGTACCGAAGTCCTTTTTTGATTCAGAAGAAGATTTCATTTAACCACATATTATGGTGTATAACATTGAGAATTGGCTACGGATATCCAAATTTTTTGTGATAGTGGAGTGACCAAAATAATTTTTTTAGAAACACACGAACAATATTGATTTAATCTCGAATATTCAGTGCATTTATCGGAATTGAATGTTGGTGAAGATATATGAATGATCTGGAATCACCAACACTATAAACGTGGTGTGATTTTTTGTGAAACAAATTTCAATTAAGAGTACTTTTGTGTGAGGTGATTTGACACTTTGTAAAGGATTCCTAAATTTCGAGTCTTATAATACTTTCCGTTCTTTCTTGTAACATTTATGTTAATCTATATTTTTTTTTGAGTATTTTATGTGTATAAAATTGGTAATACAAATTTTGACATATCTGTGTTTGATTAGAAAAAACAACTACCTAAGTACCTTCCAAAATTGTTTCATGATATAATGAAGTCGTCGAGTTTGAAATTTAAATCAATCATGACGATTCAAAATCCGTTAACTTTGTGTTAATCACACATGTGCAAGTGACCGGAAAAAGTTTATGTTAAGATGTCAAGGAATAATCTACATAGTAGTTTGTTATTATATCGATAAGTTTGTCGATCCAAGATAGTGTACACCCTAAGGCTATGCCAATGACTGTCATGAAAATCACATGGTGCTTTGTTGACATAAATTGCAAACATAGCTAACTAAAGAAAAAACATAAAATATTGCATGTGGACCTAACTTAGTCAATATCAAAACTTCCAGGCTTTTCTACATTTTGGAGGAGACTACCTAGGTCAGATTGTAAGCTTGGAGATCAAAGAAGGTGGAATAAATTCTATTTGGGGGTGGGAAAGTATTGTAGACCAATGTTTTTGTTTGTTGACTAGGAAACTTGAAAGTCACACCATGGCGAGACATTCCCTGATTACAAGCATAATTAATCCAAGAGGTCTGATTTGAATTTGTTTGTTTCTATGATAGTATCATTGTGACATATAATTAGTTTTCGATGTGTATGAATTAAGTTTATTTTGTAATTAAAACAAGTGACATACTCCACTTTCCCACTCACGTACACTAGCAGATCTGAAAATAATTCATCATGGACATGGTTTATGAAAGATTTAGGGACACATTTGGTAAGAGTGAGAAGATGGTGTTTTATGTCTGATAATATGAAATCATAAATGGAAGGGAACTATAAGGGTAATCCTGGATGTAGATCATTTGGTATTTGTTTTACAATGTTCTAAAGACTTTTCATAGAAATGTGAAAGATTTGAAGAAGCTCGTTTTGCCAAGATAAAAGACATAACACACTTTCAAGAATTTAAGGAGTTTGGTGGTAAGAATAAACATGATTGACGCAGGAAATAAGTTATTTGTTCGATTGGGGTATAGTAAATAATCAAGGCTCATTCAAAAGTTAACTATAACAGGCAATGACTTTCAAAATAGGCAGAATCTTTAAATAACCCTAACTGTTGCAAGGAGCCTTCCCTTGGTATCAACTTCTATAATTTGTGAGAATAAACAATTCAATCATGGATCTGGAAACACAATGAGGATAACTACACCAACAAAAAGAACGGAACTGACAAATAAATATGATCTTAATTTTCGAGAAAATATGAGTTTTCATGAAAGTATGAATTGTGTTCTTTATTATGTTTAACTACGTGGATATTTTAATATTTAAATTTAAAATTATTTATAGAGGTTAATACCATCAACCAATTTTTCATATTGTTTTATTGATGGACCTAAGTTGGTGCGCAGTGGTGCTTAAGAAGCATGAAAATGTAGTTTGTGGGTGATTGTCAACTTGATAAGATGCCCGTGCTACATGCGTGATTGTTCTTAGGTATAGAGTCACATGAATGACTTATTGCTCCCCTTTAATAGGCACGAAAATTGGTTGAAGACAACAAAAAAATAATATGCAATTTTTTTATTGAACCTCTGCCATGTGAAGTACATGAGATATATCAAGTTTTTGTGTTCACAGCTTAAATTATTGTCCCTGATTTTAAAGAAAGGCGTGGAGAATCCACAACTTAAATGTTGGAAGGGATTTGTTGATGTCAAATTCAGAGGTCTAAAGTACGTATTGAAGACATGTTCAAATTTAATCCGTTGAAAATTAGATATAATTTGTGTTTATTTTAATTAATTTGTGACAGAACACTGTTTTTGATCTTTTAACTTAACGCATTCTGATTTCTGAACCTTCATTATGCATAAACTAAACTTACTTTTTTGTATGTTAGTGTTTCAATCTAGAATCATCAACATATATTTAAGATTTTTCAATCTATTAAGCTAAGCTAAACTAGTAATCTGTGTATCCAATTGGTATCCATCTGAAAAACTTAGGTGTTTACAATATATTCAATAGAACTTCAACCAATAGTTACTGTGTACCAGTTGGTATAATCATTAATGGTTCGCTAAGAGACCCTCAAAAAAATTGTAGTGTTGCGCGCGAATCCGCTGACAATTTAGGTTCCTCAAGTCCCTTTTTTCTATGCTTTCTGCATAACTTGTTTCAATTATTTCTACTTTTTAATACATCTTTTAAGCACGTACTTGCTACCATCACACAACACAAATAAATAATTTTGAAAAATATTTATCTTTATTTAATTTTTATGGTTTACTGCAACTGTACTGTCCACAGGGTAGATCATCTCATAAGATTTTACAGTACAAGTAATATTTTCATGAAATTTGAATTATAGTTGTTTATAGTGAGAGGAGTTTAATGCCAGTAAATTTTTCTTCACCTGCGTAGGGCCCCGTAGTAAGTCTTTTTTAGCGCTCAACTTCTAACTTATACAGTGAAAATGTATGTGGATATTCATTGATCAATCATCAAATTGTTATTTGTCATTTAAAATGATTTAAGAATGTTTCTCTATGTCCCTTGTTAACTTTGCGTAACGCTATCGTCGTGTTTGGACTTTGGAGGTCCTACTGGATGAATTTAACTTTTGATTGTTCTAATAATTGTGTTTGTTCTTTGTCCTTGTAATAGTGGATTAGAGTTTCACATGGTTGTGAATAGATTGTGTCTTGCTCATATGGGACTTGATTATCCTCCCCTCATGAAGGAGCTTTGAGATTTGAGTTAGACCGTGTCATAATCTTTTTTTTTAAGATTGTAAATGTTGTATTCTTCAGCATTGGGATGTTGGCCATCCATCTAAACAAGTTACAAAGTAAAAGACTCTAGGTTTGGAAAGCTCCTAGAAATTCTCAACGAAATCCTCCTTTTCCTTATACATTTTGTTTTACTACCCAAAAAATAAACGTCTCCAGGTAGTTCTATTTCAACATCATGTACTGATCTTATTTTGTCTTTAAAAACCTTTCCATTTCTCTCCCTCCAGTCTGTCACCAATTTGGCAACGAGGGAATTAATCCTCCACCATTTTTTTAGACTTCTTACTTCCCACCACCCACCTTTTTTTTCATCCAACAATCTTGGATTGTTGTATGTTTAGGCATTGTCCACACGCCACCGCCTATGTTGAGACTGAAAAACACTGTCCACAATTGGGCAGTGAATTTCCGAACAAGTGATTGTTTGTCTCCTATTCTAATTGCCCAAAAAAGCATCTAGTCACCACACTCTTTCCCTTCTTTTGAAACACTTCTAAGTAAGACATGCCTTTCTTACCACTAGCGATGTGAATTATTTCACTTTCATAGGGGCTATGTGCTTCCAGAAATTTCTCCATATCTTTAGCTCTTCCTCCTGCATAATGTTATTCTCCTCCTTGTAGAACTTATTTATATGTGAAACTTTCCTTCTGACTCTATCTCCAGCTAGTCTATCAGGCTCCATTATTTTGTCCCCATAAAAAGTAATCCATCTTGCTGTTAGAAGTCAACTACTCTTTCTCGCTTCCAATCATTAGTGCATTCTCAAGTTTAGATCCAACCCTGGGAAACAACAATCAAACACAAACATTCACGGGTGCTAGATCGTAACATGAGATCTAAAAGTTTAATCCTGTAGTGGTATTTCTCCTATCGAATTATCATCCAAACACTAACATAATTACCATTTTTCCACTCGAATTAGAGTTCTCCTGGAGCTTTACGCATAGAACTCGAAGACCTCAAGCACCTCGTCCATAATTGGCAATTCCTTCATCCTGGCCCATGATTGTTCATATCCAAACTTTTTGTATTTTCATATTCGTTTATTCCTAATATCCTCATTGTTCTTTTCCTTGACCTCACCATTCAACCAGATTATAGCACCCCCCTCTCTTTGTTTACCTTTTCAACCAAAGACTCTTTTTAGTCTATCTAGCTTGCTTCACTACACTGGCACGGAATAGAAAACAAAGACATCACATATATAGGTACAGACTCCACTACGAGTTTTATTATTGTGACTCTTCCCCTAAACTCCAAATATTGCTCTTTCTACCGTGCTAGTCTCTTTTCCATATCTTTCTAAAATGTTTTTCCCATATCTCCTCCTGTCTTCGTATTTCGACCTAGTGGCATACCAAAGAGACAGTAGGCAACATTCCCCCATGGCACTCCCATACCTAGCCAATGATTGAACATACGTTACCCATCTTTGGATAGGGAATATACTACGTTTTCTCTCCAATTCACCTTTAGGCCAAAAAAATGCTTCAAATTCCACAATTATACTCTAACAATAGGAAACTTTTTCCACTGATCTTCACCATAAATAATGGTAATCATCTACATATAACAGAGGCTATCTCCAAACCCACCCTCCCCCTATTCTAAAACCCTTGAGAAAATTGCTGTGAATTGTTATTCTCAATCTTTCTAGTGAAACCCGTTCCATTCAAAATACATAGTAAAGGGGAAAAGGGTCCCTTGTCTGAGGTCCCTTTTGAAAGGAAAAAAAAACAAGGTTCTCCACTTACTAAAACGGAGAATCTAAACGGTTTTAATAAAAAAACTGGTCCCTTTCAACCACATATCCCTAAAACATATTGTTTTTAGAACACAGCAAGTATTTTTCCCAATCACATGGTCATCTCGCCTTTTTTAATTTCTTCTAGTTTAAAAACTTAATTAACTCAACTACCTTCTTTTCCCACTAATCCTTTGTGTCTAACACGTCATTTGCTATTAACTGCATCCTGATCGTCTCCCTCAACAATGGTCATCTGATTCTTATTCACCAGGTTTTTATCCATACCTTCCTTCAATCTCTCATGTTAGCACTTTAACTTATCTTGTAAATCCCAGCAATCAAGCTAAGGGTCTGAAATACCTTATTTTCCACTACTCCCATCTTTTTGTATAGGGGCTACATATATGGCGTAAAACTTTAACACTTCTTTCAAGACTTGATGATCAGGAAAAATATTTGCATTGTCCCCATATGTCACCCTTATAACCCTCCCAAAGGGTTTGAAAAAAGTGCATTGAAACGCATCAAGGTCAGGTGCATTATCAGTTGCACTGATTTAATGTTGTCCCATACTTTCCTCCTCTTTAAAATTCCTTTGTAATCTGCTTTGATTTTCAAAGGAAATAAGTGTGGTAATCCTTGGAAGATGAGCATTCTTCCTGCTTCTTTGTACAAACCTGATAGTAAATTTATATGGTAGGTTTTTATATCTTTGGGATCACGATAGTTTGACCTTCTACCGTCTAAAGAATCAATGGATTATATCTTTTGGTGAGATTAGCCAACCTGTGGAAAACTTAATATTTTTGTCTCCACTCCTTAAACCATTGTACTCTGAAATTCAGTCGCTAAGATATGTCTTCCTCTTAGATTCCTCAAAGCAAACACCTTGGCAAGGTCATCGGTTGAATTCCTTTACTAGTTCAAAATCTTCTGTTAGAACTCTTTCTTCCTAATGACTTATCATGCACTAACTATTACAACTAGATATAACACTTCTTTCCTTTTACTTCCGATTGCCCCTTTTAATTTTTGATCCATCAGATCAGCTCTTGTTAGAGCTTTAAGTTTGTTGGCTAATATTTAAGTAGGTATGCCAATGTTAGGGAAAAGAATTTCCCACCAGTCCTTTTACTTTGTCTTTTAAAGCCCTCACTTCTAGCCATCAATTTTCAAATTTAAAGTATGTTCTTGTGCCAATCTAGTCTCCCATGTAGTAGACTAGGCATTGTTGATAAGAACCTATACTTTGGGAAGAAGATCGCCGACTAGAGACAAGCTCCTCCCAGTCCTTGTCGATAACAAATTTGGTCCAATCCTTGAAGCTCTTTTTTGATGCCTCCCCACCCCCCACCCAACCCCGCCTCGGTGTAAAAGATCCTCCAATAAAGAAGGACCTCACAACTCAAAGTCACTAATGCAACTTTGAAAATCATCCACACGATTAGAGATACTATTCGATTGATCTCTTTGAGACAAACCTAGTAACATTGAATCGCCACACAAACACTCAAGGCCCCTCAAAACTGTTTCTATTTCACTTCAAGTTCCTCATCTCAGGTTAGCTCCTTGTTTAATTCCCTGTGAACTTACAAGTGAATCACTTGACTAGTCAGCACCATTAATTCCCCCTTCCAAGATCCCTTTTATCCCACATAATCAAGATGCCCCCCCTGGTACCCTTTTCTCCCCATAGGGTTCTTCTTTACACCAATTTATTAGCCCATAAAGTCACTTAGCATATTTGTTAGAATACGGTCATCCACTATCAGTCAATGGACCATGTCCTTTAGCATTTTGTTGAATACCGTGGCAACCACTATCAGTCCATGACCATGTCCCTTGACCCGACCCCTCAAAATATGAACAACTTGTAAATAATGGCAGAATATCAACACAAGCATTTAACGTTGGAATACCTCCTTGATCAAGGAGTAAAACCATGAATTGTCCTCACATCATTGTCAAATCCATTCCACTGTCTTCACAGCAAAAGTACACATAACAATCCGATACAAAAGAATGAGAAAAAGTTACTAATCTTACAAACCAAGCAATAATACTATTGCTTGAAGAGCCTAAGGCAGATTGTACTCTTCCCCTAATCTATCGCCACTAGCAACTTAGGATGCACGAATCAACACGCAGGTTCGCCCACTAAATCCACACACAGCTGAATGAATTCAGACTTTTCAAAGCAACCAAAGGTGTGCGCACTAAATTAGTTGAACTTAACTAACTTCGGCTTCACGGACCAAAACAAAACTGAATCATTTATATGTTTTAGGACCAGATATAATTTCAGATCAAAGAAATACTCTTAAGAAAACTACACTATCAGTACTTTCGTTTGAGTTGTTCTTTGAAATTATTTCCTTTTTTCTTTAGATTTCTCCATAGACTTTATTGGCAAGAGTTCTGAGATGCCGTTTGAAGTTGCAAAACCTAGAATTGGTGGAATATAGGATCTTGTGTTTATGGAGAAAAGTCATAATTCTTAAAGCAATGCCATTGGATGATGTTTTCTGGCGCGTTCTCTGCCACTATCTTCCACTGTGAAGAGTGTGAACCATTTTTTTTTGTAACTTTCTCCAACTGGGAGCAAAAAGTATATGTGACCCAGAAACCAAGTTCCTTGATAAGATTTCCTGTGGTTTGTCCAACTCATCAAACTAACAAATACCATTTTCCTTCCCCCTTTTAAGATGATGACAGACATACACGATGCCTTAAATTTTCTTACCCCTCTTAAAATGTGCATCCTCTTGCCCTTCAGATACCAGTCGCACCTTAAGCAACCCCCGATAATGCGGGACACGGAACTAGAACTACAAGTGAATCCCAAGCTACCCTGTTGGCTGATCATGAACATACTAAAAAAAGAATATAAACAATTGAGAAGCCAATTCAAAATTTCTAACTCATTAGAAATGGGGAATCACTTATATTTTTAATAATTGAGATATTTGAAAACAAATGAGTTTTTAATACAAAGGGAAATATACTCAATACTAGAGAAAGTAACCTTGTTTGAAAATATCCTCTAAACTAGACTAGGAAATAGGGACAAGCCACCAGCTAATCTAGCAACATAAACTAAATGACCTTAAACCTGAAATGGAACTCATATGTTGTCGCTCGGAGAATGAGGACTCCACCAATGAATCTTGCTGAACTGGAGTCGGGAAATCTATTTATGCGTGACTGGATTTTGATGACGTTGAACCTAACTCACGAGAAGAGAGCGCACGTAATGCGCAGTACTTGAAACGGTAATGAGCATATAGGATAGAGTAAAGCTGAAATAACATAATCGAACAAGCACAAAAGCAAGTATAATAAGCTGAACATGATATAGATAGAATTCTGAGCTAACTATGGAATGCCCAATTTATAACATGCTAAAAACCGGATATGGAGTATACTAATACAATGGAATGCAAAGAGAGTCGTGACTGAATGTGGGAGATACTAATAATCGATAAGAAACCACAGATTAACTGGGAGTCTGATTTATACGCCCCATCGAGAGGACCCAATAATACCCTGCCAAGATAAAGGCATGCTGGCGTGATCACTAAATTGAATGCCCACAGAGGGGACTTACACCTACTTTGCTAGTAGTTTCTGGGACTAATTTGGGTACGACTGACCCTAGTCCAACTCGTTTATTATCTACTTCCCACATGGATTTATATAGTTAACTAATTATGTCTGGATTTTCTGTAAATACTGGATAGCTTAAAAAACTGAAAATGCAACGAGAAATGCAACATTTAAACATGATAAGATGCATTAAAACTTAGGCATGTATAATTGAATAACTAAAATATCCGACCTAGCATGTAATTCAAAAACTAAAGAAATCACATAGCTGGTTTCTGAAATTCCACTGCATAATCTGAGTAATAACATGGTAATCTGATTTGGAACATATACTAATTAATTCATGAAGTTTTTTGTTGAAGTTTCTAGAAAAAATCTAGGTCAATCATAATATGGAAATCATAATCTAACTAAAAACTAGGGACCCAATGGGTGAAAGAACCCACTAGTGAAATCCCCACAACATATTTTGTGATGAAATTCAATATTCAAATTTTTGGGTTGGAACGCCTGAAACTATTGTTGCGTTCTTGCACAAGGGTACTTGACCTTTTTCTCCTTTCTTGTTTCTAGTTTTCTATTTTTTGATTTAATGATTTGACTTAGGGTTTAAAAACAAAGTGGGAAAGACAAACAACACCCCCTAGGTAAGTTTCCGTTGGGCCAAACGATGATCTTGGATAGACGGTCCGTCCGTGCAGCATCGACGGTCCTTTCATTTGATCCGTAGGTTGTCCTGTTCGACCGGCCTTACTATAACGGGCATAACTTCTTTTACCTCGGAGTCAAATTTTAGTAAGGTCAATGTCTTGAAAGCTAATTCAATATATAATCTTGTGGGTAAGTTATGGGGTAAACCTATTCATTGTACCTAATTCATTTTGTGCTAAGAGTTATGACCATTTAAGTTGAACCAATATTATGTTCCCCTAAATGTTTGTTCTTCTTTCACCTACAGTCAGTAGCGTCAATCTGCGGACCGTGTTGTTCATATGGGGCTCTTGTCAGAGAGGGGTAAATGGGGTGGGACTTCGACCATCACAGACTACGGATCGTATTCGAGTACGAACCCCGTGGATCATGACTTAACCAAATTTTCATGGGCTGAGATTGTGGGGTTCTTACCTATTGACGGAGAGCAGGAAGGGACGTGGGGCAGTTCGTTCCGTCGATGGCAACGTTTGTTCACCTGCCAGATTTTTTGAAAAGCTATTGGTATATTTTGGATCGGAGGTGTTTAATATTCCGTAGACTCACCCGGTCCCCCTAACCACTCACACCCCAGGACATTCCACATCTTTACCTAACAATCACTCGCCAAACATCTTCATGATTCCTTCATGATCCCCCTGACACTCCAAACCAAGCATTGATTCTATGAAAACTCACACACCCCAAGCATCTCATAATTCCCCTTTGACCTCATAAAAATAGTTACAGTAAACAACAATACAAATACATACAGTTAGGTAGATCATAGCCATTGTAGCAATTGAAACATTGAAAAAAAACATTAGAACAATACCATATTAGACCGAACAAAAGAGGAATCAAATTCATTAAACAAAACAATGTTTCAATAAATTTTAAACTGGTTCAGAGAACTTTGCAAATGTGCCACACAAAACAAAGAGGGGGAGGCCCATGACGGACTATGAGGAGGAGGCTGATGGGAAAGGGACTAATGATGAGGGTAAGTTAGAATTTACTCATCATTGTCCTTATTTGTTTTTCTTTGCAATTTTGTGTAGCACATCTTGGTCCTCATGTTCTGCTTTCTCTATGAAGTTCTGTTATATAGAGGTTTACCAGGTCCCTCAGTTCTACGCCTTGAGCAGTTCATTTTAAGAATTAGCAATCTCAGCATCTTTGTTCTCACTCATGGTAATTCTTACAACTCATGCTTCAGCTGATACTGCTCTGCAATAATGAAGGACCCCCCCCCCCACCATACTCTTAGGATTTCCCTTTCCTTCGATGCTTCAATTAAACTAGAGTAGTCTCATAAATGATTGCCTTGAGAGTCCCGTCCTACCTTTCAAACCCACCAAGCGGAATGTTTAGATACTTGAACACTTTTGTCAATAACGTTCTTCGTAGCCTATTCCATTCTTATGACCTTTTGCTCAATCACCTAATTTTTACATGTGTTTCAAGCAAGTGATGGAAGATCCGTGCGTTGTTCGAAATTGCACCAGATTCCATGATTGACAAATCAGTGATGAAGTGGCATGAAAGAAAGTTCATATTCTTATTCGAGGAAGAAGAACCTTGTAACAAACCAGCTGATACTCACCTTCAATTAAGTTCTGTGTATCCCGCACGTCGAGTTATAGGCAATCTTGGAACTTCCTGGACGAATTTCAATGGATTAGGTCTTCCACCACAGATCTGATCCTTTCTATAGGTAACCACCAAAATGTTCCAAGCAGATCCTCAGCAAGATAGACACTCAATCCCCTACTTGGTGTTTATATAGCCATCCCTGAACTAAAGTTGTAATAAAACTCCATGAACCCTCTTCCTCATGAAACAACTAAGAGACTTAATATCAAACAGGAGCATGCATGTTGATAAGTACAATATTATGAAGAGGTACATGACAGGCCTCTCTGTGTGTTTGTTATCAAAAACTCTGCCATCCCAAGAACTTTGTGCAGCATATTGTCAACAATGTTTGCTTGTTAATATGTCCTCATCCACATTTACTTGTGGAACGGTCTATGGTCGGCTATTTCAGGTACCACTTCAGAAATTCTTTCTCTTTCTTTTTCCTTTTACCCTTAGTGTCATCAGCTTCTTGCATTGCCGAAGATTTCAAGTGCCCTTTCGTTATTCTTTCTATCACTTTTCTTCTTGATCTTTGTTTAAATTCATTAGATACTTCGTTATAAGAATCCCTCTTCAGATTCTACACCAGATACCTCCCACATCAGAAAGTGTGTATTTGAAAATCGGACACTTTGAGTTCTTTTCTTTCTATTTTATCAGCAATTTCATCGCATTAGACATATCTTGTGGACATCAAACCTGGTAAAAGGTCTCCTTTTGGATGTCCACACTTCAACCAAACCTTTTCCTTCTCTTTTCTGAAGGAATAACTTCTCTCCTTTTCACTAGCCATTGTAATAGGGTGATTTATGTTGTCATCAGCTGTCTGAGGTCGGAAGACGAGTAGTACCAAGTTTGGGTTTTATCAAACCACATGTTGGGTTTCTCTTAAATCATCATCCATAAACATTTCCGAGCTGTCTTCCAAGTAGGGATTCTTCCCTCATCTTGGTTTAAACTCTCTAAGATGTTGGACTCAGACATTTTGTTTTCTGGGAGATCGCCCTCAAAAAATGATTTACAAAAGCATTCCATCCACAAGGGGACCAGGTTGAGGGGAGAGAACTCGGTTGTTTAGATCAAGAGGAGAGAATGGTTTTGGACCAAACTCCTAGAGAATGTTTGACTAGGAGGAGGAGTCCACATTTTAGAGCGATATAAACGGAGGATGAGGGTTTGGGGTACCAGGACACTGGATCTTTCGTTTAAAGATTCAAGCATCTTCTTGCGAGTATTCCTCAGACTGTTGAGTAATGTGTAGTCAAGAAGGAGATGAGCATGATGGAAGTTAGGGTTTCTTGGAATACTTTAAGATATAAGTGTGAAGAATATGAGAGAGGAAATTTGTATAAAAGAAAGGCTAAGAGGGTGTAGGTCCCCTCTATATTTAGACGTTTCGCTTAGATTTAAGCTATGGGACAACGGGTCAGATGCCGCATGTTGACACGTGGCATTTAAACGGTTCCTCTTTAAAAAAACCAGTGTAAGGGAAAAAAACAAGTAAAGAGAGCTACCTTATAGAAGAACCATGTCTTACTGCAGTGACATCCCATTCCAAATAGTTTCTGGCCATACTTTACTTTTTGTAATTTGATGAATGTATACAACCTCCCTAGGTACAAACATTGAACTTACTCATACAGTTTATTACTAGAAAAGGATAACCTTCACTGAATCCTAGCCATCAGGTAAATTTTGGTGCTTTTGAGTGAGTCAAATCCAATTTGGGTTCATCATTCCCAAGTTCAAACCTGTTACTACTCTCAAACTGATCTTTGCTGTGAGCTTTGGGTGAGATGTCTGCAATTGATTCTCTGTTATGCATACTTCAAGACAATATTTCCCTTTCAAATTAATCTCTCAGAAATGATGTCTCACATCATATATTTGTTCTCTTTATGTTGAATGGATTCTTCCTCATACTAACAGCACTAGTGTTCTCATATCATAAAGAGAAATTGCGTATACAAACCCAAAATCGTTTAAAAATTAATAAAAAATTTAATAATAATAACCGTTTCTTGATCCCACAAAAGTTGAGCAGCAAAATAATCAACTCTACAGATTCAGCTTCAAGCTATTGAAAGCTCCATTGAAATTTTTGTTCGTAGTTCCACAGAGATAGAGAGGATCCAAGAAAAGGTTTCCATAGCCTGAATTACTCTTCCTGTCTAATTGCATAGCCCTGCCAAAGTAGGCATCAGCAGGAAAACCAACAGATAAAAGAATCAACAAATAAGATGAATAGGATCATGTCACCCTATTTTCTTCAAGTATCTTGTATCCAATTTTGGTACTTTAAATGTGTGTAACAACCCTTAAACAATGAATAAGATAAGAAAGCTTATGGGCAGGTCCTAATCGGGATTTTGGGGAAATGCGCGTAGAACTAGACCTGGAACCCTTACTACTACAACCAAGACACTAACTTGGGAGTTAGTTGAGCTTGGAAAGTTTGGGTCCAACCTATAGGTTCTCTTGAATCGAAATTTACCGAAGGAGTCTTTACGATCTTAAAAAAAAATATTCGGTTTGAAAGGGGCTAGGGGTAAAATGGTCTTTTTTTGGGCTAAGGGTAGTATCATAATTACCACTAGATATGTAATATTAATTAATAATAAATGGAGGGGCAATTTGGGAGAGAGAATCAAAATTGAGCCCCTGAGACCACCCGTTGTTCAAGACCTAGGTAGGAGCAGTAATTTACTGTGATTTTTTTATTTGGTTGAATTCCTTTCCTACCTTTATACTTCTGGCTGATTTACGACAAAGGAAAAAAATATAAGATTTTGGTGAATTATTCTTTATTTATTCCTTGATGTTTTTTTAAGTTGACTAGTCTTGCCGCCTAATCCTACTTTTTAAAGAGCACCCAACCCTCTCCCCCACATAAACTCTCTCTCTCTCTCTCTCTCCTCGTCTCTCTCTAACGCCTACACCCTCTCTATCTCTCCCGTTCCTTTGTTTTTCCTGGCTGCAAAAAACAGAATATAAAAAACTTAGAAAGCAATCACAATTTCCTCTCGACTCAAAGAACTCAAAAAAATATACAAGCAAGCAAGCTACTTAAGAAACGAAAACTTTAGATCATCTTTCGATGGGATTGTTGTTGAAGGTTTAAGGGGAGGATTTGGCAGAACTTTGAAGTTGGTGGCAATCTACACAAGGTATGGGATTTTCTCTCTTGGATCCTTTCTCCAAGAGAATTTCTTTCTATAAATTAATCGTATGAAACTAGGGTTTGTCGCCCTTGAATCTTGAACTCCTTGTCCCCTATCTCATTTCGATTTTCCAATCTAAATTAGGTTAGAAATCATGTTTGTTGGTAAATGGTTTCTTGGTAGCTAAGTGTGAAATATTATATTCTTTGTGATTTTTGTTTGGAAATAGCAAGCATGTTTAATTGATGTCAACCGAAAACTGATGTGGTCACATGTAAAAATGTTTGTTGTTTTTGTTATCCGTTTTGAAGTCTTTAAAATGGTTGTTTGATGGCTGAAATTAACGTGCATAAATGTGGAATTGTGATGTTCATATGAGGTGTAAATTGACTGATTTTAAGTAAAGTTGCAGCTAAAACAACATGAATCTACACCTAGAATGGTGTTTTAAAAAAATCCCTGAAATAACACCACAAGGTGTTAAATGATCCATGACTTTTCCTAAGTTTTCAAGTGGAAATATTGGTGCAAAAAAGTTAGAACGTGCTAATTTCTCAGCACAAACACAAGTTTCGTTTAGGCTAAAGTACAGAGGAGTACGCTGGAAACTTAATTGGTTTTAACAAAAAGGGATGAGGCCACCAGTATTCCGAAAATGTGACCCACTCAGTGACACCTTATAATTCGCAATAAAGGAAAAGGTGTCGGGATTCAAAATTGGGTATACCTGGCTGAGAAAGGAGAGAGCAAAAATTTAAATCAATATATTGAGAGTTGGTGGAATCGAACCCACGACCTCCAGGCATTAGCGACTTGAAGGGAAATCAAAATAAAATAAAGGAAGGTGAGGCGTGGCAATCGAACCACGACCTCCGTCTGGAAAGGAGAAAGGGAGAAATAATGAAAAAAAATGAGGTTTGGGTGCTTCGATCCACAGCCTCACTACCAATCGCATAGCCAGTCAACATGTTACTAAAATAAACATAGGAGCTGTGGGGTTTGAATCCCCCAACCTCAAAGCCCCTAGAAAATACACAATAATTAAATAGAGGTTGTGGGGTTCGATCCCACAACCTCATGGTCTACTGCGAAGTTGGACCAAGAATAATTAATGAAAAAATAAAGAGGTGTGGGGTTCGATCCACAATTCTTCTTCGGCCAAATAAGAGGAGAACTCAAGGGGGGGAAATAAAGAGATAATGTTGAATGTTGGGCTCGAAATAGAGTCCCAATGTCATGAAGAACAAAAAAAGTCAATGAAAAATATAAATTGTCCAAAGGGTTTTCGAACTTGGGTTCCCTGCCCAATTTCCGTTTGATACATAAGTCATATATGCAATTAAATGTCAATGAATAATGCCCCCTACTTAGATCGAAATTGAGATAATGGCATAACACTACAAGATACATAATTTGGACTAATAATCTTAGGAAGATATGATTCCACTTAAATCGAACTATGAATGGGGACCTCACGGCTTGTATGTAAAGCCCCATGTCTATGCATAGTTAAAAATAAGTGAACCTAAGATGTATGTAAATGAAATTTAAGTACCCCCCTAAGAAGGGTTAAAGTAATGAGTGTAAACACACAAATGGCCAGTACACTTGGCATATGATGAAATGAACATGAATGATGACCCCTAGAAGGATTCAGTAGAGGTGAAACACACTAATGACCAAGGACATTAGCATTGATGAAATAACCATTCACGAAAAAAAAGTTGAGTATTCCCTGAAGAGAAAATTTGCTAATGGAATGAGCTTGGGTGTACACATATATAAGGTTAATGTAAAGTGAGAGCAATCTCAAATGAGCCTACGTATATGGTACCAAACGTACTCCCCTATGAGAGTTAAAGGGGTTAATGAAGAGACCAGTCTCTTGAACCTCTAATGAGTATAGAGATTTACACACTTAACATAATGATGAGAGAGAAATCATCTATTGATCTATGATGTCCTTATACTAGTAATCCAGCTTCCATGATGTATGAGTTGAATGTCATGAAACTTTAATACTGATCACCGATAGACTAGCTCTGAGCGGTGATTCCTTCTTTTGTGGGAAGGTGCGGAGGTTCACCGTAAATCTCATGAGATGAGACTGTCCGACATGCTGGGGATATGCGTCCTCTTGTATATCTCCTAGTCTTTCAAACCTATACTTCCAACATAGGGATTCTATCGGTGTTCAATTCTCATGTACGCTCCATGTTTTGGGTCACTTTGGGCTGGTATCCCCTCTTTTCGATATGGGGGATCACTTGGATTTCATGAGGCTCACCATGATCTATGTCGGTTAAAGTTTAAAGTACTCATGATGATGAGGACAAGGCCTCAATGGATGTACACCATTAATAATGATACCAAAGTGTTAGGATACGATAATCAAGAGGTAAGCTAGACTCATATGAATACTAGGTTTATTCTTGATCATTGCATAGCAAACCGCTGAGAGTCTTAAACTTCATCCTAGGTATGGACTGGTGTTTACACTAGCTTATGATTTGAATGACAATTAAGTACGTATGAACAGAATGATAGCAGACTCTTTGTTTGCTAATGAAGACTCCCTAGTTGAGGTCGCATATTTTAGCCCCATTTTTGAAGTCTTAATTCAGTCCATATGCCAACGTCTCATGAATAATGACTGTTTACTAGATTTTGTGTTCTATGCTATGTGATATGTTTATGTTACAATGTTATGTTTGTGTGCATATTATAAGTATGATGATGCTGTTACTCTCATGGCAATGACCCTTCCTAATACAGATTTGGAAAGCTCAACTGACTTCCTAATCCAATTTGGAAAGTCATTAAACTTTCCCTAATCCAAATTTGGCAGTACCACTGATTCACTTCCCCCATAATCATGTTTGTTAGGTGCAGGCAATACGTTTACTCTGAAGCTATCCGAACATCGAGCAATTTCTTCCAGACCTTATTAGTGGCCCTCAGGCATTCAGGATGATGTTGCCCATTATAATATTCTATCGTATTCTTAGGATTGAGTTTAGTGGAGTATTTGCCACTAGCGTTCTTCCCTTATTATTTAAGGCTTTTGTATTGGGCCATTTTGGCAAGTATCAGTTCATGTAAATTAAACTATTTCTTCTTTGATGATCTACATGTTCGATGGTTGATGGTGAAGCAATTATGATTATATTAGAAATTATTAGTAAGAATGTTAAGTAACAAAAATTCAATTTTCTGCTAAAATACCTAGATGAAGTAATGAATTACGTATGTAAGGCTTCTCTGCGACTCGAGAGGTCAACAATGCGGTCCTCTTTGGGTGATAAATTCTGGTCGTGACAATGGAACTCTGGACTGCTTTTAAATCTAGAAAACATTCCAACATTGAACACAATGTCATGTCATGCTAGCAGTTAAGTTAACAGTAGTCGACAATAACTGTATACATAGGTTTATCACAGAGAATCGATTCATCTACTCCTACTTTGGAATTGGGTTCCATATGAGTGTCTATAGTTTAGCATCCCTCATGTTTGAATTTTTTCAACGCTCCTTGTATACGTCTCTTATTGATTGAGGTTCCATTGGTGATTGTTTGATTGTGGCCCCGGAATAATGTTTGTTTTCCCATCAATGCTCATCTCGACTCATTTCCCATTAGAGTAACAAATTCTTCACATAGCAAAATGTTTCAGATGTCGCTCCAAAGATGATAATATCATCCGTACACTTGTATCTGATGTAATTCTCTTTTTCCATTTTATTAGACAACAAGGTGTTGTCAATTTTCCCTCTTTTGAACCCCTTCCTTTAGCAAGGAATTTGGACAATCTCTCATAACCAAGCTCTGGGAGCTTGTTTTCATCACAGACCATTAGAGGCCTTGTTTAAATTTGAACACTGATTTGGTCACGACATCTTCAACCGCAACCCAGGTGGTTGTTTAACGTATACTATTCCTTCAAATCTCCGTTCAAGAAAGCACTTTTACATCAATTTTGTAGATCTTCAATCCCCTAAACCACAAAGGCTAGAAGAATTGCTACTTGCCTCCATTCGAGCAACAGGGGCAAATTTCTCATCATCATCTAGTCCTTCTTCCTGATTATAGCCTGGACACCATTTGTATTGTTTCCTTTTGATTACAACACCACTCTTATCAAGCTTGTTTTGAACACCCATCGGGTCCCCTATGTGTTCTGTCAGCAGGGCTCTGGGACCGGGTACCATACATTGTTTTCTCTCAAAACGGATGCAAATTCATCTACATTGAGTGACCCAGTCGCATCACTACAAGCCTCTTTTCCATTCCATTCGTAGGCTCAATTGTTGAGATGAAAATCTAAAAAGGCAACCAATTTCTTGTTTTGATATAGTTGTGTTCCAGAATTCATGGTGAAATAAGATGTCAATTGGATGAGAGAATTGTTATTCCAAGCCAATTTTACACTAAAGGTAAATTTGATCTGTATGATCTTTTTCATCCTTCACCTTATATCACATCATGTTTTTTTAGAAATGAGTTTTTTTTTCTGCTTGATTTATATTCTGTATGGGACAGATCTTCCTTCAACTGGTTATTTTCCTTAGTCTTCTCAGATGAGTTGGATCCAGCATACTCATCTCCCCAAATTTTCAAACACGCTTTACCTACTACCTTCACTTTTCTGAGCTGGAACAGTTCATATCAAATCATCTTCATGCTTTCAATTCCAGCTTTTTTTTTAGTCACCATCTCAATCGATCCACATTACACTTTCTTCAATGCATTGAGTTTCTTTTGGGTTGAATACTCTGTAGGCCTTGCTTGATGATGAGTATCCCAAAAAAATCTCTTCATCACTCCGTGATCAAAACTTTCCAAGATCATCCTTCCCAAGGTACAAAACAAACACATTGCCTCAAAAATCCCTTAGACAACTCAACTTAGGTTTCCGTTTGCTGTTAAGTAATTCATAGGGGTTTTGTTCATGCGACGATCAAGCACCTGTTAGTAACATAGCAGCTCTGTTACCTGCTTTCAATTGCCCATAAATTTCTGATGAGATTGGCTCATGGCAGGCTCGACAGCAATGTTCACCATTTCTAAACTTTCTCCTGTACCACCCTCGTTTTGCTGATGTGTTCTGAAGCTGAGAAGTTGGAACTTTGCCATTTTCTGCAGAACTCTCAATCTTTGTATTTTCCAACTTAGTTCAATGATCGGACCTGATCCCAACTATCATTTATCTAATTTTGTTTGAATCATTTTTAAATACAATCATCACGGTCAGGTTTCTAACTTTTTGATTGTTAAAATCTCGTCCAAAGTGCACCGTGAGTCAATCATTCTACAATAACTAGCATGTACTTATTTTTCGCGTCTGCTTTAAATTTCAGAGGTCCACCAGATCCATGTGTACAGTTCCAAAGTTCTTTCAGAGCTCACCTTGCTTCTTTGACTTGAAAGATGATCTAGTTTGCTTGACTTGAACATCTTCACCCATTTTATTCTCATTGAACTCAATTTTGGCAGACCGCGGGTCCAGGTCCCTAGAAATTAGCTTATTCACAAAGGCGATCCACATGGGCCTAGCCTTTGATCCATAAATTTGCATCGTCACTTGAGCACTCAGCATGTCAGATCGTCTTCATATATGTTTTCTAGGTTTGCGACATACATAATTTTACATATTTGGAGCATTAAACCGTCCCTTCTCGTAGTTAGATTGTTAACGTAAACTCTCATAAGTAAACTTGACTTATTTTCCCTATCCCAAATCGAGATATGCTGGAATGTTTTAGTTAATCCCTCACATGATCCAAAACCTTTCATGGATTCTCACGATTTGCCACTCTACCAACACCTAATATATACCCCTTCTTTTCCGTCCCAAAATAGACCCCCCTCCTTCAGTGCCTTGAGTGAGAGGAAAGTTTTGTGTGTTTCAGTTCATATCTTTTGATCAGCCGTCTATCCATGTACCAAATTGACTGTTCTACTTACTCCTCTCCCTCACTTGAATAGACATCACTTGTTAGACTTAGGAAACCCATTTTCAAACTTGGAGTTCCCATACGCCAATAAAGGAGCACTCAAAGTGTTTCTTGCCCAGTGGGGCATTTTAAAGTCTTTCTTATCAACTGTTGGGATGGAACCAGGTCCCCTTCTTGGTACCCTTTTTTGTACTGGTAATAAATCGAGACCTTTCTCGTGATTCTTTCCAACCTCACATTCCCCTTTCAAATGTCTATTTTCTAGCCCCACAAGTGAATACACAATAATTGTCCACCCATACACATTTTTACTGTGAGATTATAGGGAGAGGCTATTTAAACTTCCTAGACCCTTTTTGTTGTAGTTGCTTTCACTGTTACAATTTGAAATCAATTGTGTTAAGAGACTTATTAAGTTCTTCCTTAAGTTGGACCAGGTCCCCTTTCGTTCCAAGTGATTATTTCTTTTCCATCGCTAAGGCAAGGGTAGTCTCGGACCAATTCAACTGTAAAATTTGGGTAGACTCTCCTTTCCTTTTTCCAGATTTCTTAATCATCAAGTCAATTGGTTTTTGAGTTCTAGTTTTCATATTCTATAAACAACTATTTATTCCTCAATGACGACATTTTCACACCCATCTTCTTTATGTTCTCCATTCAAACTTTCAAAATAACATTCATAGAGTCCCCTTTCCAGAAGTTACTCGTATATAGAATCATCAAGACAGTTTGATAACTTTATCGATCTTTAAGAGAGTAAGTATTCAATTTTTCTTAAATTCAAGAGAACCTTACTTCATCATCTGATTGAGGGCCATGCGAGTAAACAGTTTTCAAAATCAAAAACATTTGTCCCTCATCTTGATCACCACCATTGATGCATCTACAGGTCCTTATGAAGTCTTCCGTATTCACTTGAGGCGTCTCCCCATGCAAGATGAGTTTTTCTTTACCTGCATAGTCAGCTTGCTCCTTCTGTCATTTTTTTCAAGTCCCCGCATGTTCTTCTTCGTTTGTCCTTTTCACCTCTCCGGCATTTGATCGTCTGTGTTTCAAGCTTTGAGTATGGACAATCTTGATTAAAATTGCCTGCCTGTTTCCACACTTATACACTTTTCACTAGCATTCGAGTTTTTTGTTTTTTGTTGTTTTTGCTTGAGGAGGAATTCTCTCCCTTCTTGAAAAAACCTCTAGTTTTTTCGTATGATCTTCTGAAAAAAAAAAATCGCCTTAGTAAGGTAAGTAAAATATCATCATCTCAGCTTCGCTGGACCCTTCTTCAGGAGTAATTTTACATTAGAGACTTGTCCGTCTTTTGGCCTCCCCTTCTGTGAGAACCTCCTTACTTATGTTCCTCTCATGTTCTTGAGATTTCCAATGAGAGCATTCATGGTTAGAACCCTTCAGAACCTTGGCTTCAGTAATAGCATCTACATTGCTTTCCCCATACTTAAGGAAGAATTCGAAGAACTTTCATAACTTGCTTGCTCATACTGATTGGTTCTTCCAAGACTTTCACAATCATTTGTTATGGAGGAGAGTTTGGTATATCTTTCTGAATATTTACCTTCTTTTCATTTTGAAATTCTCATATTGAGAAGTGATCTGTCGATCTTTGACTCCTTCACTTTCTTAGTCCCTGCATGCGCATTTCTTAACAGTCGTAGATTACTTTGGGCTGATTTCACAGTAAGAAATACGATTGAATTCTTCAGCACCTTATAACCACATATCAGCAACTTCTTTGCGTTCTAGCCCTCTCAATCTTATTTTCTAATGCTTCACTGTATTGTTGATGAGTCTTTGGATACCTCGGGTTATCTCTCACCATCCTTTACTTCAAGAAGTTGGGAATAGGCCATCCAAGCCAATATCCCCATAGCTCACTATCTTAGCCTAAAGAAGTCATGCATTCCTATTTTCCACCAGCTATAGAATTGATCCTTAAACGAGGTGGTCCTAGTTTGGGATGACTTTCTCTAGATTAGTGGAGCAGTATTCTAAGTAAGAAACCACTCTCTTTGTGTTACCAATAGAGAGCACCTACTCTGATACCGAATTGTTAGAATACGCGTCATTATCAGTCAATGGACCATATTCCCTTGAGCACACCAAAATATGAACAAACTGTAATAAATGCAGAATATCAACACAGGCAGTTATTACCTGGAAACCTTCTTGCTCAAAGGATAAAACCACGACCTGTCTCACAGGATTTCAAACCATTCCCTAGTCCTTCCAATAAAAAGGTACAACCGTTTACAAAAGATTGAGAAACAGGCTATTATCAACAACCAATAAATAATTTATTGTTCTTGAGAGCTAGCAGATTTACTCTTCACTAGCTATCACCAACTAGACAACTTAGGATTTCACTACGCAACAACCAGCAAGGTGCCCACTAAATCACCCCACAGTTGATGATTTAGACTTTTCTAAGTAACAAAGGTTTCCCATTACATTAGTTTGAACAACTAACTTAGGATTCACGGACCAAACAATTGAATCCTTATTATATGTTTTAGACCAGATTACAATTTCAGATCAACAGAAATACTCCTAAAGACAACTCCATTATCGTGCTTTCAATTTGAGTTGCTCTTCACATATTTCTTTTCTTCAGAGTTCTCACTTGGCAAGAGTTTCTTGAGATGTTTTTAAGTTGAAAAAAACTAGATTGTTAATATAGGATCTTCTGTTTATGTAGATAAGGGTCCATCCTTAAACTAATGTCATTGGCTGAGGTTTCCTAGTCGCGTCTGCCACTTCTTTCTGCAACTTGTTGGAGACTGTGCACCAACTTTTGTGTACTTTCCAACTGGCCGCAAAAATAATGCCAAGAACACCGGTTTCTTCATACGGTCCTATTTGTCAATCATCAAAACTACAAATAACAATATTGTTACATACCCTCTACTTTTAGTTTCTATCAGAACATAAATATGTCCCCCCATTGGTGTACTAGTTGTTTCCCAAATTCCTCTTCTCCACACATCATTTAATCCTTCACGTTCCATGAGACTATTTTGGTCTCATTGATCACCACTTGCGGTTCTTTCTCCCCTTCCACAACTCACTTCTTCTCTTCATTTCATCTTGGATTGACACAAAGATAATTTTTTGATTCTTTAGGCACCAGATGCTTTTTCTATTATTGATTAAAGAGGTCCTCTTTGATCCAACTTCATTATTAATTTCAACATTCTTTCTCTAGTCATCAACATAGATCTCCAAATTGCTTGCTCAACTTCATTATGTTTTGCCTTTGCCCAAGAGTTCGCATCATTCTCTACCCCTTTAAACACGCACTCGAAATCGGTCTGAATGAGTTGGCGGCTCCCTCAATGGTGTAATTTGATTTTGATTTGATTGTGAGAAGAGCCTGCCTTGTTTTATTTCCAATTATCCCTTCATATGCACTCTTGTGAGGAAAATCTGATTCGACTAACTGATTTTGACAGTTTTATTGGAGCTTTCCCATCTCATTTATTTTGCATTTGTTTTCTTTTCTTCTTCTTCGAGGTATGTGGAAGTAGCGACCTTTCGCGTCTCATCTCCATAGTCCAAAACTGGAGAAAACTCTCCCCCCCTCCTGGTCGTTGTTACCCGAGTGAATATTGATTTTATCTGTCAAGTCTCATCCACCAGCATGTTTGAATCTTTGGTACTTGGGCGCCTATTTAGATTGGGGCCCAATTTCTTTTTAAGAGAGAAATGGTACATCTCTAGTTAAAAGAAAAGGTCCACTATCTGGGGGGACCCACTACTTCAGGCATGTGCTTTTCTTTTGTACCCGCCATATAAAGACCGCCTCTTCTCTCTATATTTGTTGACAACTCGCAGCAACCTCGTTCCTATTCTTGATTATTTTTTTGTTTGTCCGGACTTCTACATATTAGTCCTTTTTGCCAAAATAAGAGGGAGTTTTCATATCTCTTCTGGTTGGTGCCTCAAATTTCTCAACCCTAGCTGGAGCTTCACATCACAACCAGCATTCTAAATCTCCCACTACTCACTCTCGAATTCCAAACAAAGGTATGAATTTCTTCGACGAGCCCTTGACTCTAATTTTGGCCCCCCTAAGTGGTTCTTTACGCTCCTTTTCCAACCATCGGCGCACTTTTCCCCCAATCTCCTTCTCACCTCTATGGAACCTAATCCAACACTAGTGAAAAAATGTACTTAGCCTGTATGTCCCTTGCCAAAGGGAACCCACCAATCAAGTTCGATTTTCCCCCCTGAAATTCCGCCCATTTACCCTTCAAAAGTGATTAGCATCTCTTTCTGCTGAAAGTCAAATAGTAATTGAATCTCCCGTTTTCATATCAAACTTGAATGTTGTGTACCCCTATCCATGTTTGGTGAGCCCATATCCTTACATCATTTCGGGAGGTAATTTCAAATCGCATTTAGGGAGCTTCCCCTAAACTACCTTCTCAAAAGTGAGTTCTCAGAATATGAGATGGACCTTCCTCATGGATCCATTCTGTTCCCCCCCGTTTCTCTCCGTGTGACTACCTGGTCTTTTGTAACACTCTTTTAAAGAAAGCCTTTTTTTTTCCTGCCGCTGCCTTCCTTTGCCCCTGTGATTTTAGAGCTTCCCTGACTCTCAAACCTTAATAATGATACTTTCCGTTTTTAACAGTCACATCACCAACCACCCTCATTTAACAGCTTTTATATGAACTATAATGACACTCCTGGATTCAAGTGTGACGTAATAAACCGAAATATAAACGGCCAAGTTGGTTGAATTTTCATATAGCAAACAAGTATGTTGCCGCTATCTCTGCATTTCCATGTTTTTTGTACATTGTACCCACCTGCCCGTGTAGTTGAGGCCTCTCGAATCTCCGAGATATCCAGAGTAAGTCTTCTTTACTTAACACCATTCTTCTAATAAATGAAACCTATAACTCTCTACCCATTCATACAACAGCTCCTACGAGATTAGGCCAAGTGGACGTGGAAAGATTTGCCCCAGATCTAAAATAACTACGCTTGTCCATGGATGACAATTTTTAAAACATAGAAAAAGAAAAGGGGTTATGTGGAACGCCGGTATCCGAATGCCAACCTGAAGAGGAACTAGGAGTCCTAAGGGACATTAGGTGGATTACCTTGAAAAATTGTCGGGGAGCATTTCTCTATGAAACACCAAGACTGTTAGAACGTGTCATATCCTTTGCATGGTGTCAACATTGATCATGTGTGCTCACTTCCTTAACATAAAAATTGGTCTAACCCAGAAGCTTATAGTTAGTAAATGAATACAATAATAGGAAGTGGAAAACAACAAACCAAATATTAAGTAAAAAGGTTCAGCAGTGAAGAAGGTATCACTAGATAGAGTCCAAAAAACTAAAAGAAAACATAAAGTTGCTAGCCAAGAAATTTCTAAAAGCTTACTAGCTAGTACTGACATACACTAATAGGAAAGTGGAAAAACAACAAAGAAATTAAGTAAAGGTCCAACAGTGAAAGATATAACTAGAAGGTCCAAAAAACTATAAAGGAAGTTTAATTTGCTTTTTTTTTTTAAAACACAAAGATGATTGTTACCGAACAAAAACCCTCGCTGGAGGGCATTAGCGACTTTAGAATTCACTTAGACCCAAAGCATCCATAATTTTTATTGGTGCTCTCGCATATCTCATTTTCAGTATTTTCTATATACAATATACAAAGTTTCCATCTTCCATCGGGGTCAATGGGTTCTCGCGCATCCAGACTATTACGGGTCCTGCGTCCTAGGCATCAGAGTCAGGTCTATCCTCTTTGGGCTCCATCGATTGCATGTGAATAGGGTTGTTAGAGCGGGTTAGAGTCTCCCTCACATTGTTGGGGAATGGGTTTGTTGTTTCTTATATGACTGGACAATCTTCTCCTAATAGCTACTTTTGAGTTGAGTTAGACCAATGGTTTCATATCTTTACTCCCTTACCATTTCTTACCATTTGATTGAGCTAATTTTACTTCCAGTATTATTGCATAAATACTCTACTAGAAAGTACTAGATATTATCCAGCAATGTGTACACTGTATATATACTTATGTCCTATATCTAGATGTAGTTCATGTATCCTGTAATGGAATGTCAGAATATTAAATAAAAGTACACATATTGCTTTGAAATGACTTTCCCCAGTAATAGCATATTGCATTTTTTATTTCATGTTGTCCTGTACTTGTTAGCTGTGGGTTTTAACGATTCTTACCTAAATGATGGAACTTACAGGTTTTAACTTATGGTTAAGACTAATTCTGTCTAAATACAGTTTTTAGTATCTTTCCCCAGACATTTGGTTGCGTAGCGGCTCAGGGGTTACTGAAGTCAAGTGTTTGAGTTTGACCTTACCTTTTTAGCCTTACCAAATATTCATATGGAAAACAAACAAAACACTGAACTGCTTAATTGTTTTGAAGCACTTGACTGCTGTGGAGCATCACACTCTAGCAGACATACAGTACCTCACTGAGCAGGACCTTCAGTTGAATTACGTATATTCAAATGGTTTTTCTCTATTCTTCTTATCTGCTTAACAGGCGCATTGGATGACCATAGCTATCCATCTCTCTTCAGCACAAATCGTTTGGGAGAAGAGGTATTTCATTTCAATTAACCGAGTTGATATTGCAATACTGTATTTAAAGAAGCCCCAGTATTTGTGCATATGTATCTAGCCATTGATTAAAGAGAAACTTAAGTGGCATTGAAATTTTCTTCTGCTACTTTAATGAAAGTATACTTGAAAAGTTTCGCCCCATAATTTTACTTTTTCATGACAACATGGAAACAACAAACTGAGATAAATAACAATAACGATTTTCTGTCTCACTATCTTAGGTTGTTTGCCATGGGAGGCTTTTGGTTAGGATAAGAACACAACATGTAACACGGCATAAAGCGCATTCATGGTCTTTTTCTCTTTTTTTTTCCAATTGGGGGGAAGCACATTGTTCAAGCATTCTCCGGGTATTTCTGTTTGGGAAGAGGATACAACAGGCGTTGGTCAATACTTCCCTCAGATTTTCGAAACCTGTGTGTAACTGTCACCCGGGCCATAATCCCCACGGGGGAGATATATATCTTAGATTAAGGGAATTTTTGTTTTATCAAACTCACCTTCCCCTAGCAACTAATTCAGTACCTTTTTCTTGGAATATGGTTTTTGATCTCTGACCAAAATGGAAGTGGTTTAAATCTCTTTCACTGCTTCTTTCTTGTATATTCCTTTGCATAAGTACCAATCTCATTTAGTTACCCAACATGGTAATTGAATTTTACCGTCATTATCTTGATGGTTTTGCTGGTTTTGGCATCCCTTCAATTTTAAACTTCCATTTTAACTTTCATCTCTAAATTTTCAGCGAACGTTGTTCTAAATTTCTTGCAATAATTCAGCGGGTTTGGATAGATATGGATTTCTTAAGCATCTCATTCCTGTCATATAGACACTTTTTTAATCCAGGATAAGCTTTATTTCGGTTGGTATTTCTAGTTTTTTCGTCATTTGCCTTGTTACATTAGATTCTTTTTATCAGTCAGTTTTAAATCTGGAAAAGCTACGGAATGTTTGATTTGATTTTTCGATAATTGATCACTTGATCTTAAAGTAACCAGAAATCTGCTAAGAGGAGGTTATGGAGGTAAGATATTAATCATATTTTTCACACCTCGTAGTTCTCTTGAAGTTTGTTGTTGGATTTTCTGGTCATTTACATGCAATCGTATGGGGATAAGATTAATGTTTTGAAGCCTTAATGTTTGCACTTTTATGAAATCCATGCTATCTCAATTGTGAAATGATATTAGCTGGATTTTCATTTGATTATCTTTGGTGCTTTAATAACGATAGCCAGTTAATTAAACTTGTATAGGTGTAAGAACTAGTTCTAAAGCACAAGCAATAATATATTTTTAATATTTGTTTGTCTTATATAGGTTATCCAAAGTGAACAATCCCTAGCTTCTGCAAAGTTCCTGCTTTTCCCAGACCAGAGAAGGGCTTATACTGTTTGCCTTTTTTGATATAGCGGGACTAAGAAAGGGATAAATTTGATTAGCCATCGCTCTCCTGCTGTCCTTCCGTACTTTGTCGATGGTATGCCTGATATGGCAGTCTTTCCCTCCTTGGCTCGATCGAACTCCCTCTTGAAGCTTTAGAGAAAATGCTGAGAGATATTGTTTTAGACTGTATGACAATATGCCAAAAAGGAAGAAACCTTGGCTCAGTTTTATGGTTATCATCTGTCAAGTGTGTAGAAGTCTTACCATGATACTGTCAACTCCTTGTTAAACATATCTTCTTTTTTATTGAGTTGAAAATTTTATCTTGAGATCTCTTGCCAGGACAGTAAGTAATTTGTCTTGTAATCCCTGTATACCAGCTGTTGTGAGTTGAATGTCGAGTTTGTATCTGGATAAGTGGTTAAGGTGAATATATGGATTCACTCAAATTTTTCTTTCTGTTAATTCAAATTTGTGCCTGTTTGGAAATTGCAATGGAAAAAAAGTTTGATATTTCCGATATAATACTATTAGTTGAGTGGTCATATGAAAATCAACCCGCATAGTAATTTGACATGGGCCAACTCATGGCTGTTGCTTTTTGGCAAAAAACTAGAAAGGTGTTTGTGAGCTTTTGTTGTTCAGCATTATTTTTTCATCTCTGTAATTTGGTATTTATAGAGAAAAACTGTGGGCCATCATATAATCATCAACCCCATTGACAGTGGTAGTAGACATTATTCAAGTATAGTGAGTAGCCAATCTTGTACAAGTGAGACAATTTTGAGCTTGCTATTATGGGGTGATGGCAACATTATTCTGTGTGTCAAGACTCGCTCACGATTTTTGCTGCCAGCATTTAAGAAATTTATACACCAAGCTTGAAATTTTAGAAACGTTATAGACAAATTGAAAAAACCCTTCGTTGTGTGTTACAATAGAGCAATTGAATAGTTACTAATCAGTTACTATGGACTAGAGTTTCATCATTCAAGAAAAAGATGCACAAGTAAAGAATACAAGTGTTTTACGATTACAGTAAGTAAATCATGTGAGCATAGAGGTGCAGGTCTTCTATTGAGTGATAAAGTGTCAAAAGCCCAAAAGGTTTTCTTGATGACTAATCTTACATCTTTGCACACAGGAAGCATTATGCTTTAGTTCCTTTCTGGTAATGGCATCTCATCTCTTGCCATGCTCTCTGTGCTTCTTGTAGGTGCTCCAGCACTGCTTCATTCTCAGTGAGATACTCCACTTAAGCCCTTTGAAGTAGTTGGTTTAGCAAAAAAAAAAGCATGAAAAACCATGTTTTGCTCAATGACAACAATATACCCCTGTAATTGCACAACTGGGGGGTGGTGTATACACACAGCCTTATTCTACCTTGTAAAAGGTAGAGGGATTGTTTTGAGACCCTTGACTCAATTAAGCATATCAACATCAGTAAGAAAAGTGAAATTTTAGGTAGTGAAGAACCGTAGAGAAACAATGGAGAAAGGAACAAGATAGCGCAACAACACTATAAACCAAAACGAAGAAACCACTAGTAGTCAATCGAAGAATAAGATAGTAGGAGATAGTATAATTAACACTATATGGGAACTAAACCATGCTCTAAACGATTTGCTATGGAACTCAACGACATCACTGTAAATACTTACCCTAAAGACCTAAACAATTAAGAATATTACATTTATCTTGCTAAAAGTAATGGTATTTCTTTCCCATTTGGTGACAACCAAAGGAACCTATACCCAGTTTGCATTTCTTTACTGAAGTCTGAAGAGACTTCCATTTAACATAGTTTCGAACAGTCGTGATGGTTAATCGTCAGTCATAACCCCATCCTTCATTGAATCTCTTTGCTTGCATCCATTGCATCACTCTCTGAGTAGCCCAAACCACAACTTCGTTTTGCAGCTTCTTCAGTCCTTGTAAGACACTCCTGTCATGGTATAAACTAGCTTGAAGACATGATTGCCTTGAGGAGACGACATTTCGATATGAACTTATAATGGTTTAAGAGACGGGAAAAGCTTGTTTTTTTTTTTTACTTTCACACAACTTTGATGGGAAAAAAATCAAAGTAGGTGTCATTTCTTTTGAATGATGAACATGCACAGGTGTCCAGCTGAACCAAAGAGATTATGAACATAGGTCATACTTAGTATGAAGAACTACAAAACCAGAAATTGACCCTATTATTGTCAATTCAAAAGAGAGAACGAGTTTGGATATAATGCTGAGTTCAGAATCCACTATCTCACAGATTCAACGTCTAACGAATTGAAGGTACGACTTTGGAATAGTTGCAAAGTTAAGAACAAACAGTAACCACTCCATTTCTCCTGTGAATTTGGAAAAACAGTTGAAATTGCCTGACGCCCTATTTATTTTATCCAATTTAATTGTTCTTCTCACTACTATTAGAAAATTCACAATTCTGATGACATTCCCCTATCAAATTGCCCTCATTCGTTAAAGAAATTTCCAGTGAAATCATTGAAAATGTTACTAAAGAAGCCAAAAATGATTTGAGCACACCGACTCTCGAACTTAAGAGAAACTAAAGGGGTTGACCTGACTTTCTGCAGATAGAGCATGCAGCAACAGCTACAACAAATGCTTTTCCGATCTTGGGTTGGAATCCTACACTAAAACCTAAACACAACAGATTATAACCTGTTCAAGACTTTTTAAATTCTTTTTCGGTTTTAATCATTAGAAATCTGAACTGATTTCAGAAGATATTAACATGATGGATTGGGTTATACATGAATTTACTTATTTTTGACGAATTTGGTGGACCCACACTATATGAAAGGGGATGCACGCGCACCCGCTAACTTTTGAAAAAGTTATATGTTTAGTTATTTTGAAAAACTCATTGAAAAAGGATATAGCAAACACAATATAAAAGTTCCTTGTGCATTGTAGAAGCAGAAGATTCCACCCTGATACCAGGGTTCGAATCCTTACTAAGCTTATTTTTATGTGTCATCCAAAATCTTCGAGTCAGGGTTCAACCTTTGTCTAGAATTGAATCTTTTTCTTAAATAGTTTATGCCCATTGGCTATTGGATAGTCGTCTATTATGATGTTTTATAGTTGGCACAGACTTATTTTGATCACATATTTCAAAAGTTTTCACCGCCCATTTCCAAATTATTCATAGAATAGAGTAATTAACGCTTTTCTGTAACACAAAACATTAGTCTATGTTTTTGAGCAGGATTACTTCATAAAAACATTATCTCTACCCACCCGCCACATACTTTGATTAACTGTTTCTCACTTCTCAGGCTATTTTGACACCACAATTGCGCATTTTGAAACCCCTAATTTTAAGAGGACAAAATCACTAATAACCCACAAGGAAGAGAAATTATCCCTGAGAGTCGAGGGGAAGAGGGGCCTGATAATGAACCATGAAATGCTGCAAATCCCAGAAATTGAGAGAGAACAGTAGACATAAGCAACTGGGCAGGTCCTATTTGTGCTCTTCACAGGCACATCTGCTACGTATATTCATCTCTTCTTGCTTCTTCCTATTCCTATGGATTTCGCCAATGACAATCGATTACCTTTTCCCTCTTCTATCTTCTTTTTTTTCCTTCTTTGTGTGGCTGGTAAACCGTTGTCTTCAATCTACACAATTATATTGCTTACTTCACGTTTTCCTACTCCCACCGTCTAATTTATATACTAACTAGATTCAGCACGTCTATTCCATGTTATTTTTTTATATTCCTTATAAAAATTAAAATTTTCATTACATGCATGTAACGAATAACAAATGCCACAATTACAAATAAACTTATAAAATTTGTGATAAAAACACAATGAAACGAATCTTATTTCATGTATAAAACGTATCAACAAACCTGTAAATTTTTTTAAAAGAATTAGACATAGTAATTACAATTTGCATTATATAGAGTTAACAAAAGATTAACTTAATCCTACATAAAAATACAATTAAAACATCAGAAATTATGAAACTCAAAATAAAGAAGTTATAGAGAGAAACTACATATCAAATAACAAAGAACAAAAACTTCGATAACATACACATTTTTGAAGACTTTAATCATACAATATGTATATGGGGAAAAAAATAACAAAATCACTATCATTTTTCCGAGTTTGTCGGCTTTCTCATTAACAATTATAATTCAATGACTTCTTCATTTATTAAATTATGATCAAAAATAGAAAAATATAATATAAGCGGTACACTATTTAAACTATAGATTGAAAAAATAAACCTTAGTTACGATACTCATTAAACAATAGAGATGTATATGGAATAAAGATAAGGATCATTAAGATGTTGTAATTAGGAAGATGAATATATTTTCTTCCTTACACAATGAACAGAAAGAATACATCAACGCATAATTATTCAATAAAGTGCAATTAAACTTGCCCCAAGAATTTGTCTAAAGTATTATCTATGAAAATTGGCAAATCTTTAAGTGGGAATTATTATGGTCTTTTATATTGATTTAACTTAATGGTCTCATAATAAAATAATACGTTTTAGTATCAAGCAAATATTTTAAAATTGGAACTATTTGTCCTTTTAAAGGGTCAGAATGCCTAATATTGATTTACGAATATTGTCCTTTCAACTTTTTTGACTTTAACCAAAAATTTTAATATTTAGTTGGCATGAGAATGATACTATTCATAATAAATATTTTATAATATTTTGATTTAACACCATGATAAATGATAAACCAATTTATATTCGTTTAAATCCTTTTTCACCCTTCATCAAAACACCTCCATCAGGAAAAAATGGACCAATACAATGAGAACTTATCAACACTGTGTACTTAACACCAAAGATTGAAGTGAGCACCATATCAGAAGAATTTATGCATTAGGATTGTATCTATACAGCCAAAAAGACACACCCAATGAAATTATTTTATACATGACAGAAACACAAAATTTAAAAAATATTATGAATCCATATATCAAAAAAGTTGTATCCACCCTACTTTTTTTTTCTCTATAATTATATAATCAACAATTATCTAACTATCACAAAAATCATTTAATATAGAATGAAGAATTATATACTTAACAAAACTAAAAGGGGACGTAACTAAGGAAAAATTGTTAGCTAAATTTTGCTTACTCTTCAATATATAGATTTTATCGTACGTTCATCTACCTGTCAAAATAACACTTTTCAATGTATTAAACCATCTATGCATCATATAGTTTCAAGCAATAGAAAAGACCCAGAAACTTTTCGTACAAAGGGTTGGAATATGATTCTTTGTACTTTTGAGTCTCTTGGATTTGTGTTGTTATTTTCTTTCCATGTCTTCATACATTTCAATAATAAGGGAAAGAATGAAAATCATTCAGTTAATTAGAAAGGTTGAAATAACCTATGAAAGTTCAAAGATTAATCTTTTTTACCATAAATTATTTGTATTAATGTAATATTAAGGAGTGCCTCCTCCAATTCAGCTGAAAGAAAAATTTTTCAACATCCGTAATAAGTTATACATTAATAAATAGGAGTAATAGAAAGACGTTAGAAAATCTCATCGTTTGTTTTAAAAACCAATTGAAAGTCATTGACTGAATAAATTAAAACTTTCTCCCCAACTTTAAATACTTTAAAAATTAAATAGAAGGCTGTAATATATATCCATATATATACTATACATCATACAACATATATCATACATACATATATAATATATACATACATACATACATACATTTACATGCCCTAATAATATATATACATATACATACATCACATACCTACATAATATACATACAACCTACATACAACCCACAATCAACAACACACATGAAATAACCCCCCCCCCCCGTGTTTGTTTTTTTTGTTTTTGTTTTGTGTGTGTGTGTGTGTGTATCATTGTGTATTAAAATTATTTTATATTAATTAACATAATCAATTACATTATAAGTTATTAAAACGGGCAAAAATATTGGTATCAACTTTTCACACACTATAGATAGATGACTTCCCACTTTATTAATATATGATTTAAATTTTGACATTTGTAAAAATTTATTTCTCGTTTCCCTCTCCTTCATCCATTTTTCTCGTTCTACCTTCTTTTCTTCCACTCTCCCCCTTTTGATCCTCCCTCCCGGCCGCCCTTGTCCCTCCCTTTCCCTTCCTTGCGTCCTTCCCTCCCTGGCTCCCAACCCCCCGTTCTCTCCCCCTTTTTTTTGCCCTCTCGCTTTCGTTTCCTTTAAATTGACCAAATATCACTCAACTATTACTATTTTTTTCCTCTTCCTCCGAAATACTTGCACTTGTAAAAAAAAAAAAAAAATAAACAAACTAGATTCTTGTTGTTTTTATATTTGCGACTATTCGTGTGTACATAGTCGGGTTGCTCGGTAATATAAAAAATTAAGCCACACCTGTCACCTCCGGGAGCTTAGAACGGAGTGAAGCTGACTGCCTGCATTACTGACGACTAGGCAAGTCTGACTCGGCTCTAGGCGTCTGTCCAGAGCGCGCTGGGGGCCTTGTCCCAAGACTAGGTCTCGATTAGATGCTTTTGATGGGAAAGCAGATTGAAGGATTCGCAAATTGGACATGGAGTGTGCAGTACAGGCTTATTTGTGTTTGGGGAGGAATCTGAGGTTGTCTAGGGGGCAGTTGGGGCTCTACATGGTGGGCGAGGGGATCCCTCTTAGCGGCGAAACCCGTCTAGTCCTCGCCGGGTGGGGTCCAGGGGGGGAGTAGCAGGGAGTTTGACTATTGCAGTCGAGCGTGAAACCACCGTGGTGGGACGTGTTATTTTGGAGCCCCTTCTCCGCTTTCCTATCCCCTTTTTTTTTCCCTCCCTCTCCTCGCATTTCCTCTCCTGGCCCCTCTCTTTCCCTCCACTCCTCTCCCGGCTCCTTTTTCTTTTCATTTTTCCCTCCTTACGCCTCCCTTTTCCTCCCTTCCCCTCTTTCCCCCTTCCCCTTTTTCCTTTCTTTCTTTCTAGGGTCCGCCTCCCACTTTTCCCGCCCTTTCCTCATGCGTCCAGTACCGACAACAATCAACCCGAAAGGGGAGCGTTTATTATTTTGAATACTCATAAGCACACATAACATTCCAAAGAATATTTATATACAAATCATCCATAAAAACGCTATTTACAACATTCAATTAATCATAAGTTGTTATAATAAATCAAAATAAATCAAAGGTCAATATATTCCTTTTACTTGTTTTTATCACTTCCCTTTTTCTGCTCTTCTTCTTTTTTTGTTCTCCCAGCCACGCATCCCCCCGTGCCTCCTCTTCCTCAACTTTCCTCTCGTCTTCTCTCCCTTCGCCCTCTTCCCTCCCCCACATTAACGCTAATTTACATCAATTCATCATAAGTTGATAATAAATCAATAATATCAACGGTCAATATATTAATTGTATATTTTGCAATGCATGTTTCGATATTATATTTTTTTGTAAAAAGAAAAGAAGAAGAAAGTGAATAATATTATACTTTATCCATTAGAAATATTAAATACCTCAAAAAGCTCTTAATACTAGTTGATATGCCATGTCATAAATTAATCATTTAAAAATATAATAGGTAACCTATTTTTAATTTATCAAACTTATGTCTCCAAAATTAATATCTAAATTAATGAGAATGTATGAAGATTATAAGAAAAGTAATTCAAAAAGTCTAGTAATTTTATATATTGTCACCTAACAAAATTCAATGAGAAAATCTCCATGTGCAATTATTACCCGATAATTTTAAAATTCCTAACTAAATTATTTGAAAATTTTACATAATTTTTTTAATAAAAGTATTTAGATAAATTTGTAGGGTTGACAAAAAAATGGTAAGAAAAAGAAAATTATTATTTAACTTTTTTAATTTTATTTTTTATTTTTATTTCTTTTTTTCTATATTCTTTATATTATAAAACTTTTCATCAACAGCAAACATTAACTAAAAAACTAATAATTAAATGAATTACTATTTTATTCCCGATAGTCTACATATTATAATGATTCATATTTTTATAAATAAAGATCAAAATTTTTGTTTTTTTTATAATCTATTCACCTTATTATGTTCCTTCTAAAAAGGGATTAAGATTTCAAAGCACCTCAAATAATTATTTTTTTTAGTAATTAATCAATCTTTAATATTAATTGATTCAATTATAAAATGTATGATAACCTTTCATGAGTGATTTGTATATCAATATTTTTGAATATTGTGTGTTATAGTATTTAAAATTAATGAGATTGATAGACGTTTTAAAAATGCATTCTGCATAACAATAAAAAAAATCGAAAAGTTTAATTATGATAGAATATTTAAGTCTGAAACTTTATTGTTAATAATAAAATTAATACATTATGATCATTATTTTAGTTACATGAGTTCGATGATAAATTCGTCTATTTGTGTAAAAAAGACTTTGTGACATGTATGCACTAGGAGAGAGTGATGTTTTGAATTGTTAGTATTTTGGAGGAAAATAGTGATAGTTGTGTGACATTTTGATCCTAAAGAAACAAATAACTGATATTTTACGGCAATTTCCTTAACTTGGTGACCATTTGGGAATTGACTCTTCAATATTTGTACAAATGTTTAAAAAAAAAAAAGAAACAATTGTTAAAAAATAAAAGGAGAAATTAAGGAAGGAAAAATATTAAAAGAAACAAGTGAAAAAAAAGCACATCATCAATTACAAAAGTTCATAAACAAAAGAATTGATTGAAATTTATCAAAGGCGAATGGTGTGGTAGACCATTATACTTGTCTCAATTTATATTGTGGACGCTTCTACTTGACATTTTGTCACTGAACCCTTATACTCAATTAAAAATGAACTTTAGCCCTCCAATCAATACGTTAGCTCACTCTCCTTATATATTGACAAGTCATATCACATAAGATAAATTAATGTCACTTATCATAATTATTTCATAACTATTTATCCAAAATCATATAATTAATACATTTTAATTTATTATTCCAGTTCTAGTTCTCTCCTATTTTGCATTATTCACGCAGCCAATCGCCCAGCGTCTCGCCATTTTTGCCCGGGGGAAATCATACCGGAGAAGAATCATTCCTGTAACGTCACCCTAAGCCTCCATCATTTCCACCCAAAACAAAACCCCTAACAAAAAAAAAATCCCCAAACAAACTCAAATCCACAAACAAAGAATTTGTCAAATTATTCCTCTTGTTCAGTTCAAATGGAATATACGACAATAACGCCTTTTGTCTCCCACATTTCCGATCTAACAACCAATGATCTACAATTTCAAACCTCAGAGTGAACTTAGAAAAAACTTACAAATGGATTCAAGTAAAAGTTTAGAAACTGAAACTAAGGCCATCGTCTTCCTTTTCCTCCTCTTCTCCTATCCCAATTCTTCCCGTCGTGAAACGCCTCGCCACCAGCGATATAAAGTCGTCGCTGCCGCCACCTATACTCTAAACCTCAAACTCTCCTCCTCTGTCCGTTGGACAGGTAATTTTCAAAACAACAAAGACCCAATTTTTGAATGAGCACCACTAAGTTTTTGATTTTTTTCTGTGCTGATTATGTTGCAATTTTGTTTTGCCCAATTCCTTTTTTATCTGGGATAACACAATAATGAAAACAAAACGAAAAACAAGAAACAGGTTGGAAAGGAGTTAGGAAATGGCAAAAAGAGATAAATTGAGGTATTAGGAGGAAGAACCAGGAAAAGTGGGGATTGATTGAAGAGGGAAAATGGTTATGGGTGGGGCAAAAGAATAAAGAAGTGAAAGGAAAAATGACGTAATCATAACCATAGGGTGTGGATAAGACAGAAAAATGGGGTTTGGGGTTTTGGGGGGGGGGGGGGGTAGGAATAAGATGTTTTTCCACACTTTTTTTTAACCCTTTTTAAATTATTATTTCCTTTTTTAATAATTTTAAAAATTTTAAAATTAAAAGTTAAAATTTAAATATCCATGTTGTTTCACTTGGCTTTTCTTCTAGGCAATGTGAACTACCACTCTCTTGCCAACTCATTTATATTAATGTCCATAAAAGATGTCAATGGTCAGAGGGGTTTAATATATATGTTTATGTTGAGTAAGGTGGCAAACAAACAGACCGATTGGTTGGCGGTCCGGTCCGGTTTCCAGTCTGGTTCCCGTACCGGTCCCCGGTAACCGATTGAACCGTCTTCGGTATAATCGGACGGGTTCGCAAAGACCAGTTCCCGATTTTTTATACCTTTTGAATCGGTTCGATAAAACCGGTTCCGGGACCGGTCCGATCCCGGTAGAACCTGTTTAGTCGTTTTTTTTTCAAATTTTTTTTATTACGGTGGTGGGGCCGTTTTTATGACCGGGTTGGTCCCTTCTGCGTTGGGCTGGGGCCCTCAAAACGGTCCAACTATCACCCTTCATAACACCCTTTCTAAACCAATTTAAACTATAAATATAAATACCCTTTTTTTTTTCCTCATTGTAAATCCAATTCACTACTTATACAATCTCTCAAAGTCTCAATTTTAATCTCTCATAAATTGATTAATTATTATATTGTAATTTGAGTTGGAAGTTTGAATTTCAGAAGCTACAAGAGGCATCTCTCAAATCCGCTTTGGTTATACGTCAACTTTTACGTAGACGTTTAGTACATTCGTTGCCACTATCAACTTTTATTGTTATCTTGTTTAAAAATTAATTTATTGTTTTATCTCTCTTTTATTATATTATTTTGCTTAGTTTTTTTCTTATACTATTTAATTATTTAAATTTTAAAACATGAATTCGGAAAGAAGAGTAGGTGGTAAAAGACAATTGGGACTTAAAACTAAAAATGGGCGGAAGTAATTATTTCTTGTTTCTAAAATTGTCACCTAGATTATTTATTAATAATACTAATGATTAATAAACTTGTTGTTAATTGAAATTTTTTTTACACGTCACCGCAAGACCATATTGAATTTAATTCATTGCTTAAAAGATAGGGTATAGATCGATGAGTCTTTAAATAGCCATTATACTAATTTTGAGGAGAATTAGAAGAGAAGTAGAAATACTGAGGAAGATGAAGAGACCCCCCTACCTCGACTATCTGGTTACCACCGAAGTCTCCCCTTTACCTACTTTTTCTATGTCGGCCGTTGTACGTGTTAAACGATAGTTTAGTAATGAAAAATTTTTTTTGATATAAAATGAATCAAAACTACTATTACGTGCCACGAAATGTAAATTAGGTCATGAAACTGTAACTAAACGGGTACACAGGGGGAAGGGGACGACTAAGACACATTTACGAAGTGTAATAAAGAATTTTGCTCGGACTAGATTGATATAGAAAGAGCTATAGAACTGGCCACGCCCATACTCGAAGTTCTATAGGTGTTGGAGTGTTCTAATATGGGTTCAAGTTGTATATATAGAATATGCTAATCCGACTATCAAGCAGAAACCCCGCACGTAATATTAACAATAAAAAGATCGTAGAGAATTACTAAATTGGTTGTTCTTTGTGGTTTAAATACCTTTTTATTTCCTTCACATCCTGGTTTTGGTTGTTCATTATATTCGAATTATAAACCCAGATTATGAAGGTATTCCAAGAAATACAATTAAAGTGATCTTTTTAAATATCAAAAATTCTCATTTTTTTTGTTGTTTATTATTTGCCTTATTATGATGTGATAATATCTATTACTTCTGATATGGAACGTATCCTAATGGTAACGCTTATTTTACCTTACTGTCCATATGGGAATTGGACCATGAATTGGAACATTGCAAAAACGAATATCTTATCAAATGTTGAAGAACTAAATTTGTTCTTATATAGCATCAAAGTAGAGGCTCTATTTTAGGAAACAATATTATGGAATATGTGGATAAAATAATGAGTGGTCCACTTTAGATAAGCTTCTATAATTTAAGAGCCTTGATTATTAAAAATTAGACTTGTCCAATTGATAAGATGTTTTCAATTAAGTGTGTCCGATCAAGTGTTTTATATTTAAAGTAAAAGATGGTATGTCTCAATTTTGGAGTTTCTTGTGAAAAATTAGACTTGCTTGTAATGGATTTGTAAAGATAAAGTAAAGCTAGAATTATGAATTTAAAAATCTTGTAATGAATGTGGGTTGCATATAGGAAAAATTCCAAACTAAATATGCAACTAATGGAATTCTTTAGTTGGAAATGCTTCAAGTTGGCTTATGTTTATCAAAACCACGCTACATTATTTTTAATTAATGCTCAGAATGCGGATCCGAGTTTGTGGCTTTTGAAGATGGCAAATACCAAAGAACTATTGATTTTTTTTAAGCAAAGGGTTTTTTATAGAGCAACAATGCATGTTCTGGTCAATATTATCCTACTATTTATTGCCCTCTTCTGTTACGCGGGGGGGGAAAGGGGAGTAGTTTGTGGTACTCTCCTGCTACTCGGCCTAGAAATTTGCTAAATATAAAGGAAAATAACAATTTAAAGATTCACTGCTTTTATGATTGGAAAAATCACAAAAACTATTTTTTTCCTTTCCCTTCCCTATTCCTCAAATAAATCTATTTGACTGCTCTACTTTCAACCCAATTATAAATTAAGAGGTTTAAAAAATGGTTGAAAATATTTATGTACATTTAAAATTAAAGATGATGAAACTCCTATGTTGACAATGTAAAAGTAGCATTTAACAAAAGTTAGAGATTTATATAATGCTATAAATTATAAAACAATATTGCCAATAGTTGAACGCTTCATCCTTCTAAGCCTAAAAGTGAGATACGGATGATTGGATGTATGATACTTTGATCTTGAATCTTCTACTAATAATGATTTTGGGTTTATATTTCCATCTGGCACGGAAGAGATTTGACATGAAGAAGGACAACTTCAACTCCCTCGAATATTAATATAGGTGGAAGAATCATGAAACATCAATTTCGACCCTTGCTAGGATTGTTCGAGATGTTCTAGCGATTCAAAGCATCAATCGGTCGCTTCAAGCAAGCCTTTAGTGCGGCGAGATTTATGATTGGAGATCATCGATATTCATTTACAAAGGACATTTGGAAATATCGGTGTTTTTCGGAGATTGGGTCAATGTCCTGAAGAAGCAGACCATATTAAACCTCTATTAAGTAGCCATATAAAAGACCAAATAGATGAAATATTTGGTGAGACAGTGAAATGATGGCGATGGAAGCATGGAGAAGAACGACAAATGCCAATTCAAAAAATCTTCTTTAAAATGGAATACGAAATTTTACAAAAAGACTTTTAAAAAAAAAAAATGCAATTGTTAGTATAATATTACTATTATTCCTCCAAATTATGGGGGGGGGGGGGGGGGGGGGAACTCTTCTTTTTTCTCCTCTTTGTCTTGTCTACTTTCTTTATTTGCCTCACTTCCGAGCTCTTCGCCTTGCTTTTTCTTTTAATCCCATCTACTTCTCTTTCCTTCCTGTCTTTTCTCCCTTTCATTTATTCCTTCTTTTTCCTCCCCTTTTCCCTCCCCCCATTTCCCTCTCCCATCTACCCTTTTACGTTTACCTTCCCTTTCCCCCTCTCCCCATTCGCTTCCACCTTTTTCCCCCCTTTCCCTTCCCTTTCCCCCCTTCCTTTTCCTCCCATCCCCCTTTATAATTCAATTGAAACTTTAAATCAAGGATAAACTTTAAAGTTATAAATTCAATTTCAAACTTAGTAAAACTTTAAAGTTTTCAATTAAGTTTTTAATATCAATAATAATATTATATATTAAAAAAAAACCTTAAAAAAATTGGAAAAAAAGGTACTCAGATGAAACCGGTAAGACCCCGGTTTCCAAACCGGTTACTAACGGACCAGGCGGACACGGTTAATTTTTTTCTGGTAACTCCCGATCCGTAACATAAGAAAATTCGGTAGAAAAATTTGATAAACCGGTCCGGGTTTTTTTTTTTTTTTTTGGCTCGTTTTTTTTTTTTTTTTTTATTTTCGTTTTTTGGTTTAGTTGTTTTATATTTTTTCTATGTTTTTCTTTTTTTTATTTTTTTTTTTTTTTGCTTTGTTTTTTGTTTGATTTTTTTTTTTTTGTTTTTTTTTTACCGTTAGTTGGATTTGTGTTTTTATTTTTTTTTTTCTTTTTTTGTTTCTTATTTGGGTTGGGTGTTTTTTGTTCTCTCTTTTTTTTTTTTTTTTTATGGATTTTCTTTTCTTGGTGTTGATTTTTCTTTTTTTTTTGTCTTTTTTGTTGTCTTGTTTTTTTTGTTATCTTAATTGTTTGTTTTTTTCTTGGTTTTGTGTTTTCTTTTTGGATGTATGGTTTTTGGATCTTGTTTGTTGTCTTGTTGTTTTTTTGTTTTTTGTCGTTCTTTTTTGATGGGGGGTTTTTTGTTTGTGGGTTTTTATTTTTGTTTGTGGTGGTGTGGTGTATTTTTTTTTTTTCTTTGTTTTATTATTTTGAGTGTTTTTTTTTATTCTTGGTGGTGTTGTTTTTGGCTTTAGTGGTTGTTTTTTTTTTGTTTGGGTTTTTTTTTTGTGATGTTGAACTGTGTGTTGATGTGTTTGGGGCGGTTGTTTGTTGTTGTTTTTTTGCTTGTTGGTGTTTTTTTTTTTTTTGTTTTCTCTTGATTTTGTGTTTTGTGTTTTGTGGTTGATTTTCTTATGGGATGGGGGTTAGTGTTTGTTTTTTTGTTTGGTGTTGTTTATGTTGTGTTGGGTTTTTATGGCGTGCGTTTTTGTTTTTTTTCTTTATGTGTTTATGTTGAGTTTTTTGTTTTGTTGTTTTATGGTTTTTTTTTTTTGGTTTTAGTTTTGGTGGTGGAGATTTTGAGTTTTTTTTGTTGGTTTGAGGGTGGATTTCGGTTATTATTTCGTGGGGTCGTTCTGTGAAGTTTGTGTTTTTTTCATTGTTTTGTTTTGTCGTTGGCTTAGTATGGGTTCTTTGTTTTGTGATTTTGTGGTGTTTTTTTGTGGGGGTGTGTTGTTTCTTGAAGCTTGGAGGATTTTTTGTTTTTGTGGTTGTGGTTTTTTTTTCTGTTCTGAGGTTTTTTTTGGTTGTTTTTTTTGGTTGTTTTTTTTGTTTGTTTTTTTGTTTGTTTGTTATGTTGTGTTGTTTTTTTTTTCCTTTGGCTTTTGTTTTTTATTTTGTTGTGGTTTTTTTTGTTTTTTTCTAGGAGGGAGGGTTTGCGTTTTTGTGTTTGGTTTTTGGGGGTTGGGTGTGGATTTGGTGTTTGTTTTTGGTTTCTGTATTTGTTTTTTACTTGCGTTTTTGGGTTGGGCGTTTTTTTGTTTGTTGTGATTATTATTTGTTTTTTTGTTTGTGGTGTGTCTTTGTGTTTTTTTTGTGTTATTGGCTTATTTTTTGTTTGGAGTTTTTTTGTTGGATTTTGTCTGTGAATTTTTTTTTTTGTTGGGGCGTGTTTAGCTTGTTGTTTTAGTTGGTGTGCTTTTTGTTCCCTTACTAGGTTTGTATTGTTTTTTTGTTTCGTTGTTTTTTTTTATTTGTGTGGTGTCGTGTCCTCCGGTTTTTTTTTTTTTGTTTTGTGTTTTTTTTTTTCGTTTTTTCTTTCCGGTAAAACCGGTCTGTTGACCCGGTCCTTCCGTTATGCTCCAGCGCTTGATGTTGATATAACTGTTCCAGTTGACAACATGTTAATAGAAGATTCCCCAATTACAAACTGATACAAGTAAAAGGTCCACCAGAAACATTTCGCCTTAATCAAATACACCAACTTCATCTCTTTTTCTGTTCTTTCACTAGTTCTAAAACACCCACGCCTATCATCATTGTTCTAAAAAAAAAATCATATTTCAATTTTTCTTAATCTTTTTTAATTTTGTTTCTAAACATGTTTATTAACTATGGCATTATCATTTTTGAAGCACTGTTTATCCTAGACGACCTGCTTTTTACGTTATGAATTATAATTTATCTTAAAATGGTTTGAAGTTATGAGCTATTTGGTTATCCTGTTAAGTGATAAGTTTATGCATCTCTTTACGAAATTTTTCAGTATTCATATACAATTACTCAGTTCATTAGGTATATGTAATTTATCCATCTTACATATTTATTATTTGCTTATTTTCACTATCACTTTGTATACCAAATAGTTTTATTTCGATTTACTTTCGGATTCGTCTTATGTATACCATAAAGGTTTTGTATTTATATTTTTGATTACGTATCATTAATAAACTATTCATTATATGTGTAATTAATCTTAATTGCAGTCAGTCAAATAGTTTTGTATTATTGGGTGCTCATATAGGGGGGGTGTTTATACGCAACTAGTTTTATCCTTTGATTTTTGTAATCAGGAATAAAAGTTTGTATTTAGGATTTATCATTTCGTAAAATAAATTGACTACAAACACAGAACATTCAAATTACTTCAAATACTTTTGCGAAGGCAATGATACCTAATGCTAATGTAGATTCAGCTAATCTAAAATTAAAAACCAATCTAAACAAAGATAAAAAAAATTGTTTAAAATACTAAAAATGTTACTACATAAATATTTGATTATTAGATTATCAAATTACCTAAAATTAAAAAAATGACGGAAATCCTCAATATATACATCCAACTTCACAGAATAGTGAGTTTAAAACAATCTCTCAAATAAATGATGACTTTTCGAAAATACTTTATCAATTGAGATTTTTTCTTGCATTAATTGATATATTTGAACAAATTGGTATGAACTTGAATAATATTTCGTCTCAACAATGAAAAAAGAATAATGGTAAAATTTTTGATGAAAGACAACAAAGAAAGAAAAAATTGAATATGTGTATGGTGAAAACTCAACAGTGATGAAAGAGAAAAAAATTGAAAAGTGAGATAAAATAAAGTTAATGGTATTAAAGTATAGAAAAGTATAATGAAGCCTTGATGTGGAAGTTGTTCCATGTGGATGTTTTTGAAAATCGAAAATTTATCGAATACAAGTACTTTTTATTTGAAAAGATTTTCATATTGACATTTTAATAGTTTCTTTTGAAAAGTGGGTAGATGTTTTGTACTAATTAAGTTAAGAATTGTGACTACTTTGGGCTAATTTCACCTTAAAATAAGTCATAAAATCTTGTTATTTAAATTATTTTTTATAAAGCTAAAATAATATTTAAATTAAATTGTATACTTTCTCCATCCCAATTTCTCTGAGTTACTACTTTGAATTGTATATGGAAGTTAAGAAAGAATTATTGTTGAAACTTGTGGTTCATGATACTCCATTCTCCAATTAAGGAATTTATGTGTCAATACACACTTATTAATAAAAACATTCATAATATATAGGAGCAATTATGCGGATAAGACAAATATCTACTCGTTAAATACTAATATAACTAGATTTGATTATTACACGACATCTTAATTTTAGTTGTAATTACATAACCTCTCTCTCGCTTCCCCTTTCTCGTCCTCCCGCCTCTCTCCTCGTATATCCATACAATGATCTCAAATCTACAAATACATAGGGGCTCCTCCTCTCTCAATCACGCTGGCATCTCTCCTCTTTCTTCTATCTCGCGTTCCAAATATACGAATACATGTATCCAGTTACACATATACTTTATTTACATATATATATAAACAATTGCCAAATATACATACTACATCTATCTATCTCCACTCTCTCCCAATCTGTTCGCCTTCTCCTCCTTCCAAGGGTCTCGCTTGTGAGATATCCAATACTATAATACCACCCCCCCCCCACAGCTGGCACGTGCACGCACAACAGACACACACACAAACCATTATTTAACAATAGACGTATACATTTTGACAGTCACACCCACACACAATATATACTTTTTAAAACACACACATATAATAATTATTTCACAAATATGACGTATATAATTTTCGACAGATAACCCAATCCATAAAGCAATTTCATTTCTCTGCCCTCTCTTACGCGTCTCTCTCCTCCTTCTCACCATCTTACTCGCCATATAAATAACCAAATACATATTTATGCTAGGTCATTTATACAAATTTTTTTTTTGATAGATTTATACAATCCTCCACTCTCAATCTCTCCATGCTCTCCTCTTTCTCCCAATATCCTCTCCGTTTCTCATTCCCTATTACATGTAGCTAAAAATCAAATTGCAAATTTAAGTTATGAAGTTGCATAATTACTTTGTTTTTTACTGATTATATAAATATTCCCTATTTTATCCTCTATCACTAAAATTTTTTTTTTGGTGAATCATCAAATGTAACTTTTATAATACCTGCAATTGAGCTCTTCAGCAAATATCAACCTTCATTAAAGGAAATGCAATGAGAATTTCAACCTATAACTTAAACTTTGAACATGTAAGCGCGACGCGTGGCGGAGCAAAATTTTCTTCCACAATCTTAATGCCTCTATGTGAAGTACTAGTTGGTGCTCTTCACCTTCGACCCTCGTCTCTCCACTAGATCTATTGTGTTCCGCAGAGAACCTCACTCCTCCGGTTGTCATCACGGATTGAACCATATATTTTTACTACTCCTTTAAGTTGTTATCTAATTAACAAATGTGTTATTTACTAACTAAAGTAAATAAAATCATTTAAAATGAGATTTAAGTAGAGTACGTAAATAAAAAAATGTTATATTTTCTTTGGCTAAGTAAAAGGAATAATGCCGTACCTTCTAATCTATGCCCTAAATTTTCAGAGACATACACGTTAATACTATACTATCCTATTCCCTCCTGAACTTATTTTATAAAGTAATTATTCACCCCTGTTCAGCCTACGTGACACTAACTTGAAAAAAAGTCAACCAACGTTGGCCCACAAGAATAGTTTAACAAGGGCGTAGGTTGAAAAAGTAAAATTATTTACATAAAATAAGTTCCAGGGGGTAATATACAAGAAAAGAACTTTTGTATGTATCAGTGTGTGCGCCTGAGATTTCGAGGCATAGATGAGAGGGGATACGTATATATTATCTCGAAATTAAAAGTTATGTTTAATAGTAGGAGGGGGTGGTATATAACTCGAGGCGTGGATCTAAGGTTTTGTTTTCCCCTTGAATGAAATATATAGATGTAAATGTCTGATGTGATATTAACTAATGGAAAGGTTTATCAAGAAAGCATCATAAAAACAAAACAGAGTATCTCACTTTACAAAATATGATATTTGGAAATCTCGACAGTCAAGATACGTAACACCTGTTATGTGTACGCAGTATATTATTTTACTCAAATCAAAATTATACTTGTTCTGGGGTTGTTTGGTATGAAAGACAATGTATTTTCTAAGGGGGGGGAAAAAATGGTTCCTAAAATAGTGCTTTCCTGGCCCAGATGACATAGTTTGACTTATTTTTTCATGTTTGGTTGGTGAGTAAAAATATTTTAATGTTGGGTTGTTTGAGTGAAAAATGAGTGTTTGAGAATATCTTTTATTTTTTACTAGAGTAGAAATATTTTTGAATTTATTTTTCTTTAACAAAACAAACTAATATTTAATTTCGTGGTGGGGTGGAGGGGGTGGGGTGTTTCGAGGGTAGGATGAAAAAATTAAAATTTGAAGTTGAATTATTTTTTTTAAAAAATAATATTAATTTATTTTTACATTTTTTTGGGTGTGTGTGTTGGCGGGCTGGGTAAGGGAGAGGTTGAAAGAGAGTTCTGAAAAATGTTTTCCTTAAGTTACGAAGGAAGTTCATTTTTCTTAAATTTAAAAAAATAAGTTGATTTGGAAAATATTTAACTCAACTGAACATGAGAAAAATGGAAAATATTTTCCCAAAAAATATTTTCCCCATACGAGACACACTCTTCAACAGTATATATTAATTATACTCTATTAAAGTTAGTACTCCTTCCGTCTCAATTTATGTAATTCATAAGCTCCACGAATTTTGAAATTCTTACTTTATGTAATGCATAAGCTCCACGGATTTTGAAATTCTTACTCTATAAACCTTGGATATTTGTGTTAAAATAAAATTCCCCGACAAGGAAAATTGTCAATTTGATTTTTGAAATGTAATGCCTTATGCTACAAATAGACAGAGCAATAGGGAATATATAACATCTTCTCACTTATTATCAATTAAGTAAATTTTACAAAAAAAATTGTAATATACGAGAATCTAAAAATTGAATCTCATATCAAACATATTCAACTTAATAAAGTGCAGACTTTACACCTCACTTGGATTACTATATTACACTGTCACACTTACCGAGTTAGACGAAGGCAGGTTATCTCGAGCTACGTACAAAGGACAGTACTCAACAGCGTTGACGGCTGATAGCTTGTGGATAACAGCCCCATTACGAAACCAACCCAAAGCAATTCAGCTGCAGAGGGTCTTGCTCTTGGCCGACCAACGCATCTTTCAATGAAGGCCTTCAACTCGGGATCACTCACCCTGTTAAAAGCTTGAGGCTTTTTCCCAGAAGTTACTATCTTGTATAGTTTGGCTAAACTGTCACATTCACTGTAAGGTATCTCCAGAGTAGCCATTTCAATCAAACACATCCCAAACGAGTATACATCTACCAACTCTGTATAGTTCTCTTCATAAAGCTCTGGTGCCATATACTCTGGCGTCCCTAGTACAGAATGTGCTGCATGGCTCTTCCCCACGATTGTTGCCAAACCAAGATCACCGATCTTCACCTGTGTAACATGATAACCAGGATGTTTAAGGTCGACCAATCCAAAAGTATTATATATTTTTTGATGTACAACTGAAGCTCACGAATAATTACCCTAGAAGCTCTTTTATGAATAAACGAATACTTCCAAATGTACTTTAGTGCCTAAGTTTTCATTTCTTTTTACTCCTAACAGGACCTTAGACTCCTGATTATACACAGTGAGATGATTACCCACAGTTTTAAATTAGTGAATATGGACTCACTTCACCAGCTTCTTCACTGTGACGGTCGGGGCATTCTTTATGTCTACCCTGATTAACCTACTCAGCAAAACATAGGATTTAAGTTCCATAAGCTCTCTCTAATTATACTAAGCACCAAAGAGTAGAGGATATGCAACTGAGATAAAACCAGTTATTTCCCTGAATATGTCGACAAAGTAAATGACACGAATTTTGCACCTTTAGAATCATAAGAAAGGAGGAGGAAAAGGTTCATTAGGAATGTGCATCATTACGTAAGATTTTTGACATAAAATTTATGTGTATAGTAGAGTAATAGTATGCCAGTATTGACTGAGTTCATACCTTGCCAACATTTCCATTGATAAAGATGTTACTACAATTGAGGTCTCTATGTATAACACAAGGATCGTGAGTATGGAGAAAATCCAAGCCTTGCAATATCTGTCTTGACCACTTCTTCAAGGCCTTGATTGAAACATGACGATGCTTTTTCCTGTATTCCCTCAAATTACCAGAAGCACATGCCTCGGTTATGAAATTCAGAATGTTATGGTCAGTGTCTTTCCAGAAATGGTACATGACAATGATGTTGTCATTCTTCAAATTCTTCAGCAACTCGATTTCAGAATGGATCTTACTGATGATGAAAGGACTGCCAATGAATTTGTTCAATTTAATCTGATTCCAGGCTACTTCTCTGCCTTCCTCAAGATCAAATGCTCTATACACCATCTTCACTGCACCATGGCCAAGAAGCTCCTCGTATCGTCCAAACCTCCCAGATGGATCAACCTCAGCAAATAATTCATTTTCTTGATCAGTCGCTTCAGGATTTGCAGTAGGCATACTTAGTTCTATAACAGTAAACAGAGGCATAAACATTTAGAAGATTCATCAGAAAAAACAATCACACAATGTCTACTTCCATAATAGAACTAGGAGGTCGCAAACCCAACGCGCCCAAAATTTGCTTGGGTCAAAATGTATAGAATAACGGGTTATAACTCAACCAGTACAATATTACCCAAACATCAACTACTTACTTCCTCAGAAACTATTATTCTCAATAATTAATCACTCACCATTTTTTTCCATAATAGGACCTAAATTTGGTCGAGCAAATCACAGGTACACCTTTGCTGGTACTGGTGCCTTGATCATTGCCTTCGGTTCAAACTACTGTACATAACATTAGAAAAACGAAAACTTTTTTACTTATATAGGTATATTAAGTCTGCATTTAGTATCATAAAACGTGAATTTTGGATCAAATGCGCTACACTTCTCCAAATAACTTTTAAATTTTGATAAATACATACTCCTATAATTCAACTCCATTGCTAAACCTCAAAATCACTTTATCAGTTTTCTGCAAATTGAACTACTCAAGACTCACAAGTTCCCGACTTGGTTAGATGAAATTCATAAACATGAACAGACTACACATTTATTTAAACAACACATCAGATCAAGAAACTGGGATTGAATCAACAGATATATATTGTAAATTTAGGAAAGAAATTTTTTTTAACTAATTATTTAAATTATGAGAAGAAAAAAACAAAACTTTATTTATCAAAGTAATTAATACAACCTAAGTATTATGCTCAAAGTTTCTGCAGGGAAAACCTCATTACAATTGTACCACAAGTAGTATTATCATAGATTTTCCTAATTCCAATAAGCAGAGTAATTTCATAATCTCTCCCTTTCATCTCACGACGACAGCTTTAAACCCTTGTAACGTAACCACATACAGTTAAAGAGTCTTTGTCAAAAACAGTACATTAGGTCTATAAAAATATTCTAAATATATACTGTTTCAATTTTCACGAAATCTATATTAAATCTAAACTCTAATTTAAGGAAGGAAATTTCTGCTTCTCAATTGGAAAATCCCCCACAAGGCAAAGCCTGTCAACCACTATATTATTTTTCTTGAAAAAATGTATAAAGGATAGTTTGTACATTAATTGCAATTACAAGTAAGGTCCCAAATAAATATCTAAAACCTTGGAACAAGAAATTGATGAATTATACAAAAAATACTGATAGTGTTAAAGATATACGTACAAAAGAAAATTGAGGACAAGGAAGTGATTGTGCAAGCATGGCAGGCAAATAGGGAGAAAAAGAGGGAAAAGGAAGGAAAGTGATCAACAAAGATTAAGCCTTATTTATGTACACAATACTCTTCCTGTATAATATGCGTATGGAACTTTCGACGTCGTTTCCTTTATTCAATAAACAGCGTTAGAGTGTTACCCCAACCAATATATGTATGTTATAAGATCTTTATATATTTTAAAATTGTTAATTATTGTTAAATAGTATTTCATAAATTTTTTTTTTTAAATAATTATAAATTATCTCGCCTAAGACATTTACATGGATAAAATTCTGGAGAGAAGAGTGTTGTAGATCAATCTTGTTAAATATTTTTTATTGTTTAATTATAATATTTTCTGAATAGTTTTCTGATGACATTTAGAGAATAGTTTTTTTTTTAATTAGGTTTGTTTGAAGCAGTCTCATTCGCCAATACCCGGACTCTTGGGAAACGTTCAGGCCTGCCAGAGGGGTGAAGGGTCAAAGGATAACTTATTTCAAATGAGTGTTCGGACTTCGCGTTATGATAATTCGAATTGTATATTCAGGCCTATTCTAAAGTGACCACTACCAACTAATTACTTTCCTAATCAACAACTTCTGATAAAGTGCACCACAATTTATACTTTTTTTGGGGACGTTGAAAATGTTACATGTTGAATTAGTGAATATAGAGAGCTACTAACAATTCAAAGGGAATTGACGCTAAAAACTGAATAGCCAGACTTTGAAACAATAAATCCGTGCCATAATTGCCGTGGACACCTTTTTTAAAGCCATCAAACAACAGAAGAGTGAGTTTAAATGTGGTTTTTTTTTTTTTTTTTTTTGAACTATGTTGGTGTCCGAAAAGTACACTAGGTTTTTTGTCTAATTTAATTTGTTATTGCTACCTAAATCAATTAACCAGAAGTCTTCTCGTTGTCTTATTCAAATGAGATCTTAGTTTTAAGAATCGAAGAGATTTCATCATCTGTCCTGCCATTTGTTGATGTTTGAGTTAGGATTTTAACTTTTATATTTCGGAATTATAAGATAACGACCATGATGTATTATAGTAACTGAGTAAAATTATGTGTGTTACAGATTTTAGTGGAAGTGAATTCTTAATCCCCAAATACAAAGTGTAAAGTCAAGAAAGTGAATTAAGGCCTAAACCATGTGAACCAACGGTCACACATATCTAGGTCGCCCCAGAAATATGATTACACTGGATATTATAGATAAAGTAATTAAAAATGTGTATATAGTTGTGTTACATTTCAATTTGTATGTAAAAATTTAAGGAGATGGTATGGTTAGCCTCTTCCCTACCCCCAAGTTTAAATAAAAGACAAAATAAAGAGAGGTAAAACTTTTGTAGATAAAGTCAATGAATACAAAGTAAAAGGAGTAATATATTAATGCCTCAACGGTTCCAATATATTGCATGCATGAGGTGAGATCGCTCATATTTGACCAATCTTTTAAAGTAAATAATTTTCGTGACTAAACCATCGTCAATGCGATTGAAGCCCAACTCTATTCACAATGTGTAGCTGGTACACATAACTGTTAGGAGTAGTTTGAGTTCGTTTAGAGTTATGCATGATTTAACAAAAGTTATAATAGAGAGGAAGTATGTGAAATATTCGTTACATGTTAGGTAAATTATAGATCATTTTTGAACAATTGACAGTTTCAAAAACAACTGTCTAATTACTAACTAAACTTAGACGATACACTCCTGTATTCAATAAACATAACAAGTGGGTTCAAAACTTGTGTAGGGAGCATGTGTATTTCTAATAAAAATCTGAGGAAGGGCTGAAAACACTTCCAATTTGGAGAGAATTCGGGATGTATTGATAGTTGCAAGATCCAAGATCGGGGGTTAGGTTGTATTTATATTTAATTCAGTTTGCCAATGGAAGAGTGTTTTAAGTCTGTCAAAATTTTCGGTGATGAGTTTCCCTCCCCCGAGATTAAAATTCAACACCGCGGTTAGAGTATTTTAATCTTCTATAATAAATATGGATTATTTCTTAGAGAATTTATGTATTAACCTTATGATTTATTGCAAGATTTAGTTAGTTATCTATTAGTGAAATATGCAGTCGTATTCACTCTATTTAGCACAAAATTATAAATAGATTTTCTATAACTTTTTAAGTGTTAGATTATTTGAGGGTTTCATTACAAACATTGGGAGTAGTACTTAATTTTTGTGTACAAAATACTACCTCCTAATGTAATGACCAAATCATTATTGCGTACTGGATACCAAATGAAGATATGCATTATCAACGTGTCTTAAATCATCGACCCCCTTGGTTCATGATTTATAATGTCACATAAAGACAAACTTTCCAAATTAAATTTTCTCGGAACCTATTTCTTACATTTAAATAAAAACATTAACATTACTTGGATTCTTCGTTTTTACACATAAAAGAATCTAGTAGTGTGCTATACTAATGTGAATCTCTTAATGGAAAAAGATTATGTGAACAAAAATCCAACCATGATTGTTTGTTCAGCATATGAATACGATGTTAAAACATTTAAATTTAATTGTTTCCAAGTTGATCACGACAAGCATCCACCCGTTATTTTGATGCAGCGTTTTCAACATAATGTACGCCTTAAAAGTTAAATGTCAAGAGGCCCTAAAATCTAAATTAAATTTCATCTGTATTTATGTAATTTTTAGATTGTAAAATTAGTGGTTTAAATTTTTTTCATCAATGAAGATTTTGATTTTTTTTAATCATTAATTTTAGATAAGATTTTATCAAATTTAATGGTGAAAAAACATTCTTTCATGCGACAATCATTATGATGGAACTGTTCACATATATAAGTAATAAGTGACAAAGTTTAGATAAAAATACGAGTTAGAACCAAAAATTTATTTCAGGAAGTTGATAACTTGGTAAACCCTATTTAATATGTTGTTGTAAATACTTGAAAATCTAAAAAAGAATGAAAGATAAAAATTCAAAAATTGCAGTTACCTTTGTTTTAACACTTGTTAACTGGACTAATTTTTATTTTATTAGGTATTACACTAACTGTTAACACCCGGATTCGAGAAGAAGGGGCATCATAATCAAAGTTTTCAGAAGCTTTGGGTGCATTCAATGTTGAGGCCAGCCACGACCAGGAAGTGAACAACGGACCGTGGAATTGTTCTTGGATCGCTTAACCTGCCAAGGTCCAAGAGGATCCCGAATCACGACCGGGCCAACGGGATTATCGGGGTACACGACTGTGGTCGATGGTCCGCAAGAGGTTAGGACCCTAAATTCAAACTTCTGACGGACGAACGACGGTGGTGGGTGTGGTGCATCGATGGACGTAAGTCAAGGGTATCGATGGTTTTAGGTTGAACGTTATTTTATTTTAGAGGTTTTGACAGGTTATTTAGGTCTTTACTAATATTTATCCCATACTACGTCGGTTTTGTACCCTTCATATATATGGCATAATAAGTGGGTTTCACACCCACCAAATTAGTCCCATTCCCTCATTCTCTCCAAATTCACCAAAACAAAGTTGAGTCTTTCTCTCAAAATATTTCTCTCTCTCTAGAAAGAAAGCTTGAAGAAGAAGGATTCAACTAAGTTTCAAGTCAGTCTCCCATTCCTCCACTAAAGATAAGCAATTGGCTTCAATGGTATTATAGTTTCATCCATTGAATGACTTCCATTTACGGAGTTCTGAAATTTTCTATTTTTAAAGTTAGAAATTCCCCCAATGAGTTAGATTTTTTTCAATCCATGGGTTCTCTTATCTTAATTTACATGATAAATGATATCTTATGCATGAATGATGTGTGAAATACTATGATTTATGATGATTCCTTATGAAACCATGAAAATCCACCATGTTATTTTCAAAGTATGAAGCATATTAATGTGAGTCTGGCATTAGGCAATAGTTGAAATCCCTAATCAGTTGCAGACAATGAGAGTCTTATGTTGGATGTACAGAGAGTCACCTAATTCACTTTGCATTAGAACATTCTTTACTCAAGGTGTGTTGAAACCAGACCAAGCTACAGGAGGTTGCTAACTTGATTGACAGTTGCAATAGGTTAGAAGTAGTTAAATGAGGCATACAACAAAAATTTGTGTATCAAGGAGCAGAGTATCAACTAGGCGTGCTAAGGCAGTGAAATAACTAGAAGGTAAACCAGGGGGTGGTAGTAATGGAGACTCAACCAATAATAGGTACAACCTAACAGAAGGGTGTTTTCTCATTAATCAAGATGAACAAGTAAATTCATCTTATTATGGAATATTAGGTCTTTGTAAAGACATGAAAGAAGTCAAAGAGTGTAAGTTGCATAAATTACCATAAGTTTGCTTTTGTGGATCTATTGGACATTTCATAATGGGAGATGCACTAAAAAATGTGAGAAGTTGCTCAAAATTGCCTAAGGCATGCATAATTGCAATGGAAGATATGGATTTCTTTACTAACCATTGGTTTTTTTATTTGTGACATGGGACAGTGATTCGAACAATGACTCACCAATTTTCGTTACCAAGTCAATCTCTTATCAATTCAAATATGCTACTATTCTGTATGGCTACGTTTTTTGTTGAGGATTCTTGGAGGATGGAGCTGTGGGCTGTTGGGGGAGGACATGTAACTCATTAGCCAATGGAATGAGTTAGGCCATGGCTAATTAGTGGTGATTTTTAATATAGTGGCTTAAAGTGGGAAAAGAGAAAATAGGAGGTCTTACGGTGGTGATTCTAATCATGAGGGGATTTCCATAACTTTATTTGTCACGCACGGAACTACACCTCGACGTGGCGACACCCATATGACCATTGCGTCCTTGAGCGAAACCCTTGGCCTGACTTATTAACTCAGTGGAAGACTTCGCTTTAACCATTATAAAGGAAGGAAACATTTTCAAAAAGAAAATACTTAAAACAGAATCGTTTGGCTTAAAATGACAACTTAAGTCTCAAACATAATGTATGAAATAAGAGTGAAGTAACTGACTGATTAACCCCAATCTGTCTCATGAGAGCCTCAAACATACTATGATGAAGGTTGCTACAGGACCCCACAACATTCTGAAAATGAGGAGAATGAAAAACATATAAAAGGATCCTCGGAATGCAGGAGGCTCACCACCTGACTCTGACTGCTCTATCTAGATCAACGATGCGCTTGGATGCATGATCTGGTTTACCTAAATCTGCATCATAAATGATGGCAGCCAACTAGCATCAGTAATTGAGATGTACGAGTATGCGAGTTGAAATGCTAAAACACGCACTAGGCTTGAAAAGAGTAATGAAGAAACATTACCTTGGCCTGCTTTAATTCATGAGTTACTACTCATTTCAGTTATAATGCAATTTAAGTGAATGGCAATAATTAAAGAAAAAACTGTTGAAACAGGATGAAACTCTGATTGTAGCAAGGTACAATTAACTGAACATGTATCTAAAAATACAAGGAAAACTGATGTATATGAAAATAAAAATACCTAATGGTATAAAAACATTAACTATGTGGGGATTCTCTTAACCGAAACCATCACTATGAGCTAAGTGAATCATATAAAGTGGACCTCCAGTTGCCAAGGACATCATATACCTTGCTCAGTATAGGACTTACTTAACTAGTGGATCCAATAGCATAGTTACGTGATCATTAAAAAATTATGAACCTGTTATCACCCATTGATGGCTAAATGATTACAGGGGACTTGAGTTAATTATGAACTCTTCGCCACATCAGTGCTAATAATACTCCCAAAATAGCCTTAGCTCAACTTTTTAGAATAACTTCTTTCCTTTGGGTGAGATAATTTACTCAAACACTTAACTTTACAAAAGCTCTTAATTTGAAATCAAATGTTTCCTTTCTTGCCTACAAAAAACTCTTTTGGGAAAGTCTTAACTCCCACTAAAACTTTAAATGTAAAAACTTTATAAACTCTTCTAGGTAAGACTTAGTTCCCTTATATCTTTTGAGAAAAATGAAACTCAACTCTTTACTTTGCTTAACTTAAAGCTTTGATCTTGATCAACTCTTTAAGTAGTACTTAGTTCCCTTATACTATTTTTAAGGAAAATATTCAAGTTTTTACTCTCTTTAACTCAAAAATGGAGCCTTAAAACAAAGTTAAAACCACTTAAATAAGGCTCTTGGAAAAGCTTTTAAGAACTTTATTAATTCATACTTTTAGAATTAAATCTTTTTTTTTAAACATAATAGACTTTGATCCTACTTTTCTGATTGAATTAGGGATTCAAGGTTCATGATTAATTTTTATTGATGATTTATGATTTTTATATGTACCGTAGAGTATTTAAATCGACTGGTATTTGAAGTTACATAACTTCAGGAACTAGTACAAAAGATTATGGAATAAGAACAAAGAGTTCCAGGTGGCCCTAGCGCTTGAGAGGGCACGGGGCGCCAGATTCTAGACGAGATTCGTCCTGAGAGGATATGGCTGGAGCGGCGCGGGGCTCTGTCAGACAGAGCCTGCCCGGCTCTGGCAGGCGCCGCGCCCCAGGCTGTTGCAGAATTTCAGACCTTTTTTATTCGTTTTCATCTCTAAACTTCTAATCTTCCATGGATCATTCCCTATACTTGGTGTCACTAGAGAATTTCAATACCCAATAAAATTAGACCAAAAAAAACCTGGAACCACCAATCCAACAACTAGAACCATGCTACGACCCATTAATCAAGAATCAGGTAATTATCAATCAAATATAAATGTTCATCATTCAATTACTCTAACTTCTGAACGAATCAAATATGGTGTGGTGGTGGAAGAGCCCCAACACAGAAAGAATCTCACGTACCCTAACCAGGATACCCATGACGATTCCACTCAACGATATGGCATTCTTGAGAATTCCGTTATCTTCCTCTTTCTCTTCTGTTTTCTCCCAAGCTAAGCGCATTAAGCGTTTTCAACTTTTCATAAAAATTGAAATAAGTATTGGTTTTACCCCCTGTAAACCCCCTAAAATGAATTACGAAATAGTAGGGTAAAGGACTAATATACCCTAAATAATCAGAATTGAACTTTATTAGTGAAACATTCAAACTTCTGGAATGAAAGGCATGTCTCCCTCAATAAGATGATCGAAAATGAGCAAACTTGGGTGTCGTCCGAAAATATCTTATAAAGGGATTCCATTCATATAAAGAACATGCCCCAACTCTTTTCGAGCTAGAAGTTATGACCGTTTGAAAATGACCAAATCACTTTTAAACTAGAAATTTTCTAGATTTTTTCCTATTATTCCAAAAAATACTATCCTTCATTTCTTGGTCAACGTAGCTAATCTGATTACGAGATATCCACATATTGAGTAAGTGTGATTTGCACAAGGTGCATTTCAAGGATAGTCCCTTTACATTGGTGGGAATGGTAGGAAAGACAAGTGATGGGATTTGAAAGGTTTTTAGAATCTTGTTGAATTTTGAAATGCAAAAATATCTTTCTTCATTTTTTGAGGTAGATCATTACCCAAACAGGCCCTGTGGATCAATGCTCTTTGTACTTATCTGTGAAGATAGAAGGATCAGATCAGGATTCATTTAGGTTCTAAATTTTGACAAAAACATGAATTTTCAAGGAGTCGTGATTAGGCCACAAACCGGACGATGATCTCTGATTCATTTTGAACTGTAAGATTCACAAAGATTAAACATGCGACGTCTACCCTAACTCTGATACTAAGATGTTTGGTGAAAATTTTTGAACAACTTATCATTAGCGAGGGAAACGGAAATAGTGAGTATCAAAGAGAGTTATTTGAGGAGTATCCTTTCAAGTGAGCATAATTGTCATGCCAAAGAGCAAAAGCAGAGTATAATAAGATCTATATTTGAGAAGAGAAGCTTTTTTTGGCAAAAAAGTTGATATGTACTCTGTTAATGGTGATAAAAATACCAAAATTCTTTCATAGTTTGGTGAAAGGTGGGAGGCAAAAGCTAGAAGTGAACTACAATTCAAAATGCACATGGGAGACTGACGAGGAGGAGGATATATTGCTTAGAAGCATTAGATATTTTCAAAAGAATTCATGTAAGAAAGTGATGCTACAACTTTTCTTTATTATCCCTATTTCTTGAGTCGCTTATTGACAGAGGATAATATTTGGTGAGTGGGAATCCTGATATGAAAGAGGTTAAATGTGTGCTTTTCCAAAGCTTAATAGGGCAGTGAAGTGGACCTAATGGATCGATGGTACTTCTACCAAGTATGTGCTAGGATATTATTCGGTAAATATGGATGAATGTGAAATATGTTTGTGCTGGGAACATTCGTTAAAAGGGACTCTTAATATATTCGTACTTGGTCCCTTGCACCTCAACGCTTGTTCCCCCCCCACATTCCCCTCAGCACATACCCCTCTCGTACCTTTCCACCCCCTTCCACCTATCACCCCCCGCTTCTCCCCTCTCTTTCCAACTCCGTCTCCTCCTTTAGCTTCACCCCTTCTTTTTTCTGGCCCTGTCACAGTCCCCAACTCCTCCCGCTTCTCACTCGCCCGTCTTCTCTCAAATTTATTTCTTAATTACTCATACTAATTTTGTTCTCATACCTTAAAGGGATAACATACAAACTCTGTGAGATGAGAATGTTTAGCCTGTCAGTAACATCATAAACAAGATTCTTTCAAGATGTGACATGCAACTCGAAGGGCATGTACCAAAGTTGATATCTCTTATCAATCAGGTTTTGTCAAAGGAAAAGCATTATAGAGAAATTTGATGCGTCATACACAAGAGGTTGATTACATATATTACCAAAAGAGGAAAACCTGCAAAATGGTCATTTGAAGTTTGGATATGGCCAAAGGCTTATGACTAGAGTTTCTTGGTTTTTCTTGATGAAGTTTAAGGAGAAGTGTTTTTCTAATACACTAGATGATATAATTTAGAGGCCTGATCTCTAACCAACCATACTCAGTTTTGCTTGATGGGAATCTCATGTTTTTTTTTCATTCTACAAGGGGGTTGAAGCAGGGAGATCCTTCTCCATTATGAAATTCTGATTATCATTAGCAGATGGGGTTCTACAGGGCTCTAAAATCTATATTATAATCCCCGATATGTGTATATGTTATACATGTAACGACCTGTTTAGTCGGTTTGAGCCAGAGATTTATTTCTGGAAAAACTGGCTGTGAGACGAAGGATCCCACGACGGACCGTTCTTGGCACGACGTACAGTCGGGGGGAAGTTCTCATTCCAAAACACTTAGAATATGACAATTAGGGTACTGGAGATCGACTCTCGAACGTCAGAGGAATGCAGACGGAACGTCGTGGCCACGACGGGACGTCACGCCATTCACAGATCAGTCTGAAACTATGGGACAGGAAAAAGCGCAGGGACGACCGTAGCAGGCAAGACGGCCCCGTCACAGGCTGCGTATCCAGGCTGGGTCGGATTTCTGTCATTAATTTAAGAGGCGTTTTGGACTAGTTACTGCTTTAATTATAAAAGTGGTGGGTTAGTTAATTAAGTCTAATTACTGGGGGGTTAAAAGAGGAACCTTAAGTTAATTAGTGGGTTATATTTCCTTCTTATATCTTGTAATTATATGAGAAGTAGGGGTAAAAGAAGAGGGGTTTGAAAAGAAAAGAAAAAGAACGGTAGAGAGAGAGAGAAACGACGAGGGAAGCAAGGATTTTGAGAAGATAGCTTGTTGATCCAATTCTCGGTGGAGGTAAGGTTTATGGTTTTTTGATATTCGTAGTAAACTCTTAATAGAGAATGATATGTGTTGGGGGTAGATTATTAAAGTCTTCTATATGCTTAATGTGTGCCTGAATGATGTGATTTTATCTATGTTATGATTTTGATGAAATTAAGAATGATGAAGCTATTGAATCCCAAATCTTGATTTTAAAAAACCTAATCTCTTGTGAACGATGTGTGCCTGGTGTTGTAAAAGAAGGATTGATGAACTAAAAGTAATGAGATTGCATGATGGCCTGGTAAGAGGAGAAGGCTTGATGAATTGATAAGAATGAGATTAGCGGGATCGGGGATTGTCCGAAACCGACACCGTTAGAATTAGGGAATCGGGGTGTCACGAACGACACGTAGAATTAGGGGGATCGGGTTGTCACAAACTACAAGGAGATTAGGGGATCGGGTGTGGTGTCACGAACCGACAGTAGGATTAGGGGCGGGTGTCACGAAAAGACACGTTAGAATTAGGGATCGGGTTTTTGTCACGAAACCGAACTAGGAATTAGGGGATCCAGGTGTCATTGAACCGATGAACAGCACGTAGATTTAGGGATCAGGGTCACGAACTGACACATAGATAATAGATCGGGTTGTCACGAACCGACACGGAGAATAGGGGGATGGAGTGTCACGACCGACACAGAGGAATATAGATAATGGAATCTTGAAAGATGCTAATATACTCAATCAATAGAACGTTTCCCAAAGAGTATATGGTGTTGGAGGCTTGAGTCCTCATAAGATATGGTCGGTGATATTATAAATGATGTTTATACTTGTTGCTATCACCTGTTAAGAATATTAGTTGATTTTATGAGTTATCTGAGTATAGTGTTTCTATTTTGAGTTGGCGATGATGGGGGGGGGGGGGGGGGGGGGGGGGGGGCCGATGATACCTCACTCAGTACTTGTTGTTTGTTTGACCCCCTTACTTTTTATGTTTTCTCTTTTGCGATTGTGGAGGGCAGAAAAGTGCCGTCGTCTTCAACTTCAACCGCCAATTCTGAGTTAGTCTTCGTCACACCGGATCTTCAGGTTGAGCTAAGCTTCTGCTTGGACTGGATATCCTCCCATTCTTGATGCCTTGAAGTTCGGATAGACGAGCTTTTGTTATTTTAGATTTTCGAATACTCTTAGTTTAGTAATTTGATCATAGATTTTTTGTGGTGATGACTTCCAGATTTTGGGGAATAATAGATGTGAATTTTAGAAGCTATGAATTGGTTTTTATTAATAAGTTTAAGTCTTCCGCATTACTTTCTGTTGAGGAGGTTACTCCGTTCCGCCAATTTAGTCCTCAATACAGACTGTAGCTTGGGGGTCACCTCAGACCGGTCAACACTTCTAGGAGCAACCTATGCCTGACTCCAGAGAGTGTTATGGATGTGTGGAGGGTACTGGAATATTAGAAGAAATTGTCCAAAACAAGAGTTATAGACCACCCAATAGCTAGAGGTAGAGGTAGGTCATGGTAGAGGACATTATTCGGGCGGGCGTGGTGGCGATTTGTAATGGTGGTCACCAAAACGGCGGGGGGGTGAGGGGAAAATGGAGCCACTACAACACAACATGGTAGGGGCAATGGACAGACAAGTAATGGAGCCCATTGTTACGCTTCCTGGGCGATCTGCGGCGGAGGACATCTGAGCTGTCATCACAGGTAATCTTTGGGTTTGTGATTGCATGTTTCTATATGTTTGACCGGGATCCACATTTTCCTATGTAATCTTCCTCATTTGCCTAAGGATCCTTAATTACCTGGGGAATTCGATTGACCATGCCTATTCGTTGTTTCTACCCCGGTGGGTGAGTCTTTGTGTGATAGTTTGAAAAAAATATATAGGTCTTGTGTGGTGACTTTTGTGGGGAGCATACTCATGTAGAACTTTGGTACTTAGGGAATGGTCGATTCGATTGTCAATTCGGGGTCATACACTTGGCTTTCTCCAAATTTGCAATCTTGGATTTAACGCTAAAAACTGTGACGTAGCCAAGGCCTGTGGGACAGATTCCGTAGTGTGGGAGGCGTGACTTACACTTCCACCGATTCGTATGTCCCTTTCTTCGTGTAGAGAATGGTTAGTAAGGGGTGTTTAGCTTTCTTGGCACACCCCTCCGGGATGATACTACCCAAGTACCTTTAATTGAGACGATTTTTGTATTCGTGACGTTTTTAGATGGTTTCCTGAGACATTCATGGTATGACCACCGGATAGAGATATTGACTGCTGCATCGATCTGAACCAAGTAATCGCCCCATTTCTATACCCCCTTATAGAATGCTCCCGCTGAGTTAAGAGAGTTACAAGGCCCAACTCAAGAGTTGTTGAGCAAAGGTTTCATTAGACCCAAGTGCATCCCCTAGGGCGCCTGTTTTGTTGGGAAGAAGAAGAAAGATGGGAGGGGTCTTCGGATGTCATAGACTACGGCAACTTAAATAAAGAACTGTTAAGAAACAGGTATCTCATTCCTCGCAGATTGATTGTTCGATCAGTTACAAGGTGCTTGTGTCTTCTCAAAAATCAACTTGAGGGTCTGGTTATAATCAATTGAAAAATACGGGCAGCAGATGTTCCACCAGAAGACTGCTTTTCGAACCAGGGTATGGCATTATGAATTCTGGATAGTTCCTTGGGACTAACGAAGTCCCTGCTGCTGTCATGAGCTTTGAACAGATTTTTAGCATATCTGGCCTCTTTGTGATAGTATTTATTGATGATATACTGATATACTCCAAGAAGTAAAGAAGGAACATGAGGAGCATTTGGAGAATTGTGTTGGAAAATGTTGAGGATAAAAAACTGATGCACACAAATCTCCCAAGTGTGAGTTTTTGGCTAGATTCCGATCCTTTGGGGGGCAGGGGGTTTCTAAGATGGATTGTGATGGGGATCTTCTAAGATCGAAGTAGTGAAGGAATGGGTAAGATCCCCCTCCCCTTACTAATGGTCAGCAAATAAGGAGATGTAGGTTTAGCCAGTTACTTTACCGTCGATTGTCAAGGGGATCTTTCTATTGCTTCTCAATTGATTGAACTTTGACGAAGAAGAATTTTACATTTGGATGGTCGGCTACATGAATGTTGAGGAAAGCTTCAGAAAAACTCAAAGACCTTGCTGACTACGCAACTATCCTACCTTGCCAAAAGTAGAGGGTGGTGGTAAGACTTCATTGGATTGTGATTGCATCTTATTCTGGTTTGGGTGCAGTGCTAATGCAAGGAGGAAGAGAGAAAAAGAGAAGAAAGTTATTGCTCTGTTTCGAGACATTAAAGGTGCATTGATGCATGAACGTAATATCGACCAACGATTTTAAGAGTTGGCTGCTGTGGTCGTGTTTGTGTTAAAGCAATGGAGATACTATTATATGGGGTTAAGTGTGTGAGTCTATACGGGAATATCGTAGTTTACAGTCTGTCTTTACTCAGGAGATTTGATTTGAGTGAGACGAGGAGAGGAGGTGGATGGACTACTGAAGGATATGATGTACCGCATCTTGTATCACGAGAAAGGCTTCTAATGTCGTGGCAGACGCATTCTTAAGCAGAAAAGCAGGAGGGGGAGCATGGGTAGTTTAGCCCACTTAGAAGTTTCTAACGCCCATTGGCTAGTAGAGAGGTCAGACTCTGGCTAATGACTATGAGGTTCGAAGTAAATGAGAAGGGAGGATTGTGGCCAGTGTGGAGGCGAGATCTCTTTCTTGACAAGAATCAAAGATCACGGGGAGGAAACAGTTTGAGGACCGAAGAAACTAAGCCGAATCCGAGATAAGGTGTTGCGAGGAGAGGCTAAAGAAGCAATAATGGACGAGGAAGGTGTTTGAGAATTATTAAGGGGAGGGTAGGGTTACCCCGTGTTGATGATTTGATCCACACTATTCTTACAGAAGCTCATAGTTCTGGATATTCTCTACATCCTGGGGCAACCCCAGATGTACCGTGACCTAAGGAAAACATTTTCGGTGGGGTGGAGTAGAATTGAAGCGCGACATTGTTGATTTGTTGCCAAATGTCCAAATTGTCAACAGTAAAAAGTTTTGATGGAACCAGAGGCCCGGAAGGAACATTCAGAGAATGCCTATTCCTGAATGGAAAGTGGAGGAGAATTGCAATGGACTTCGTGGTTGGTTCTTCAAGACATGGGGCAAGTTTGACTCTTATTTGGTAATTTTCTTGGACAGATTAACTAAGTCTGCTCATTTAATTCCGGTTTAAGGTGACTTACAATGCAGAGAAGTTAGCCAGACTCTACATTCTCAGAAATTGTCGGTTGCAATGGAGTTCCACTTTTCATTCAATCAGATAGAGGACGCAGTTTTTACTTCTAAGTTTTGGAAGAACATTGCAGCGGAATAGGGTAGGAAGTAGTACTAGGTTGGACCTTAGTACTGAAATTCCCCTCAACCGATGGACAGTCTGAGGCGAACGAATTCAAGTATTGAAGATATGGCTTCGAGCATGTGTGATAAGAGTCGGTGGTCATTGGGGATGTGGGGGGAAATTCTTACCATAGCGGAGTAGTTTTTAAGACAATAATAGCTATCACTCCAGTTATTGATATGGCTCCTTTCGAAGCATTGTATGGGAGGAGATGGTAGTCTCCCATTGTTGTTTGATTTTGATGCGTTCGAGGTTAGACCTGGGGGGTACGGACCTTTGAGGGTTCGTTAGGGAAAAGGTGATGATTGAAATCATTCAAGAGAAAAGCTTTTAGCGGCTCAAAGTAGGCAAAAGGAGGAGATGCAGAGATCGAAAGGTTAGGACGTGGGTTCATAGAATGGTGAAGCAAGTTTGCTGAAGGTTTCACCACTGGAGGGTGTGTTGGGTTGATGCGGTTTGGTACAAAGGGGTTGTAAGATAAAAAGTCCAAGGTATATGGACCCTTTGATTTGAAGTACTTAGCCTTGCCTTCAGGGCTGTCAGGAGTGCATCCCGGATTTCATGTGTCTATGTTGAAAAGGTACATGGGGATGGAAACTACATCCTTCGTTTTGGGGTTGATTCAGTCTGCTGGATAGACTTGTCATATGAGGAGGGAAGACTGTGCCATTCTAGATAGGAGAAAAGTCCGCAAGTTGAGGCGAGGGAGATGCATCCCTTAAGGGCAATGAAGAATGACCAGTTGAGGAATCCACTTGGGGAGAAGGAGGTGATATGCAAGAAAAGATACCCAACCTGTTACAAGATAGATTCAGGTACTTCCCTTCACTTTGTTGTTTTTATTTCTCGTGATCGTTCGAGGACGAGCGATGGGTAAATTGGTACGATTGTAACGACCTGTTTTAGTCTTTGAGCAGCATGATTTATTTCTGGAAAAAAAAAAACTGGCTTGAGACGACGGATCCCACGACGGACCGTCATGGCACGACGACTTCGGGGGGTAGCTCGTCCAAAAACTTGATATGAATTGGGTACTGAGATCACCTCTGAACGTCACGACGGCCCCCCCCAATGCAGGACGGAACGTCGTGGCACGACAGACCGTCACAGGCCATTCATCTAGACATCAAGTTTCTGAACTCTGTGAAGGACTAAAGCAGTAGGACGTAGGACGGGACCGTCCGCAGGCAGACGGCCCGTCAAGGTGCGTAATCCCAGGCGGGGGTCAGATTTAGTTAATTAATTAAGGGGCGTTTTGGACTATTTCCTGCTTTAATTATAAAGTGGTGGGTTTGTTAAATGTTAATAAGTCTAATTACTTGGGGCGGTAAAAGCGGTAACCTTAAGTAATTAGTGGGTTATTATTGCCATCTTTTATAATAATTATATGGCTCATTAGGGTTATAAAAGAAAGAAAGGTTTGAATAAGGAAAGAGAAAACGATACGCGTAGGAGAGAGAGAAACGAAGAGGGATAGCAAGGATTTTTGAGAAGCTAGATAGCTTGTTGATCGCATTCTCGGTGGAGGGATTAGGTTATGTGTTTTATGGAGTCGTAGTAAAATCTTAATAGCGAAATGATATATGGGTGGAGATTATAAAGTTTCTATATGCTTAATTGTGTTGCAGAATGATGTGAGTTATAGATATGATTTGATTTGTGAAATAAGCATGATGAAGCTATGAATCCCAAATCTTGATAACAACTAACTCGTGTAACGATTGATGCCTTGGTGTTAAAAGACGGCTTGATTGGTTTGAACTAAAGTAATGAGCTTTGATGATGCCTTGGTAGCGAGAAAGGCTTGATGAATTGATAAGAATGAGATTAGGGATCGGGTTCTTGTCAGAACCGACACGTAGAATTAGGGGATCGTGGGGGTGGCCACCGAACAGAAACGTGAATTAGGGGATCGCGGGTCACGAACCGACACGTTAGAATTAGGGGATCGAGGTGTCACGAAACCGACACGTAGAATTAGGGGATAGGGTGTCACGAACCGGACACGTAGAAATTAGAATTAGGACGGTGTCACGACCCCGACACGTAGAATTAGGGTATCGGGGTGTCACGCATCACACGTAGATTTAGGGGGGGATCGGCGTGGCGGGGTGTCACGAACCGACACGTAGAATTAGGGGGGGAAAATCGGGTTTTTTTGATGTCACGAACGACACGTAGAATTAGGGGCTCGGGAGGGAGTGTCACGTACCGACACAAGAGGAATTATTAGATAATGAATCTTTGAAAGATGCTATAACTCAATTCTAAAGAACATGTTTCCCAAAAGAGTATGGTGTGTGGAGGTTGAGTCCTCATAATATGATCGGTATATTATAAATGATGGTTATACTTGTTTGCAGTCACCTGTAAGAATATAGTGATTTATGATGTTATCTGAGATATATTGGTTTCTATTAGTCGGCACCACGATGCCACTCCACCTAACACTAAGTCACTTGTGCTTCTGTACTGACCCTTACTTTTATGTTTTCTCTTTGCTATTTGGCGGAGTGCAGCAAAGTTGCCGTGTCTTCAACTTAACGCAAATTCAGCCAGTCTTCGTCAACCGGATCTCAGGGTGTGAGCTCATGCTTCTAGCTTGGACTGGATCTACTTCCTCATGTCTTGATGCCTTGAAGTTCCAGATAGACTAGCTTTTGTTATTTAGCTTCTTAGAATACTCTTAGTTAGTAATTTGATATAGATGTTCTCTGTGGTGATGATTCCCGATTTTGGGGGAGGGAATAATAGATGTGAATTTTAGAAGTTATTGGGAATTAGTTTTAGTAATAAGTTTAAGTCTTCCGCCATACTTCTTGTTGTATTAGATGAAATTGTAAGGTTTAGATTGGTTGGGTTTCGCTCAAATAGGAGGGGATAAAGTGGTGGGTTGAAAGAGTCGCGTCCGATTGAGTTGGGTAGTGACATATACCAAAGTGGACTGTAATCTAATCATCTTCTCTTGCTGTGATTGACCCACCATTATATTTGATTTCTTCACATTACATTCTGGATTTTTTCTGGTTACTTGCAGGAGGAATATGAGAAGCAAATAAGATCGAAGGTGAATAAAGAAAAGAGTTTCTTGATTTACATAAAAATGTGTTGGGTGCAGGGTTGTAAACAGTGGAGCAGAGACCCATAGGCATGAGGAAGGAGTGGTATTCCCAATGAAAGATTAGGATGTCCCATCACTCATGGTAGAGAAAGTAGAAAAGGAAAGAACATTATCATAATTTTGGACAGAGTGAAAGGTAGCACTTCAAGCGTGGAAAGGAAGATGCTCTCTGATGCGTAAGGAGGATCTTCGTCTAGTGTTCTTCAAAGAACTCCCATTTATACCGTTATCTACCATACCCCCTCTATGTGTGTGAATTAGGAACTTCATAGGATTTTTTCTGATTTTGTAAGCAGAAGGAAACAAAAATGAGCCAAGCCTTGGTCTGCGTGGGGAACAAAAGTGTTTTCCAAAGAAGGAAGGTTGGACTTGGTTTTAGATCTATTTGATGTCTCTTAGGTCATTCCATGTTAAGTTTGGTGGAGGTCTAGGACACCAAATAATTTTGATCCGTTTTCCGTTTGAAATAATGTTTTGCAAGAAGCGAATTCCTCACTCATGTTGAAGAAAGGGTGGGCTCTCAAATTTCGGAAACATATGCTAAGAGCAGGGAAATTATAGAGGTCTCACTTATGGTGTGAGGAAATGGGGGGGGGGGGGGTGGTTACGGTGGTAGGTACTCTACTATATGGAGTGAACAATTGGTTTGTAAATTGGGGACCTGTAATCTACTCCTGTAGGTGCGTCAAACATGTCATCCTCTGAGAGATATTGAAAAAGTTATAACTGATGGCTAGAACTCTGAAAATATGACGATGATGTTGCGGAGTTATGATGGTTGAATCATGTCACATAATTGTGTATAGTTAAGGCTAAGCGAAAAAAAGTGAAAATAATAAACCATAGTGGACTAAAACTAGCACTCGATGTTAGGTTTAAAAGAGCTTGGGGATTGTTGAGGCAGAGCGAAGAGAAAGGATATCAATGTAGTTTAAAACTTTATGGATGGAAGGATTACCTTTAAATTCTCATTGTTTTTGGAGAATTTGGCACGGTAGTTCCTTAGGTGGTGTCATGACACTTCATGGAATCATAATCTT